>JARACY010000409.1:0-97353 GCA_029255725.1 Scrobipalpa atriplicella
GGAGAAGAAGACATATCTATGAGGTTTCTTCTAAAACATTGTATCTGACCTTCACAGCTGCACGCAATGCCGCTTCTTCTATTTCCAGCAGGTTATTTGGTTTCACAACACAAGAGGACACGGCTCAGCCCGATTCAAGGGTAATCGCGGAGAATGTTGGAATATTAAATTGATCGTTTGCGTGACGAAATTAGTTTGTAATTGAAGTGATGATCCTTTATTAGGCATTTGTTTGGCTATGGTTTTGTGGATTAACGTTTACGATACGATTGTAATCGGATCGGCAACTCAAACTATTCTGAAAAGTTGAAACTGTTATGTATTTGTGAAACGGCCCATCCAATAATTTTCACTAGCAGTAATAGCATATCTAATATACCCGTTAAATGTCCCACTGCTAGGCAAAGGCCTCTTTTTGCTTCTTCCATCCATAGCATATCAAACTTAATTAATTCAAACAAATCGCAACTACTTCCGAGCACATCGGTTAAGGCAAGTCCAAGTTTCAAAATAAACACATGTTTTCTTTTGCAGGTGTAGGCGGCTGGGCCTGGTCAGCCAGATGGGGCGGCGGCAAAGAAGCGCCAACAGCCGGCGCCGCTGGTCTGACGGCACTGAACCCCTCGACGGACCCACTGGTAGCGGCTCAGTACGCGCCCGTGAGGGACGCGCCGCCCGCGCCCGACGACGAAATGCGCAACCTCATGGACAATAAAGAGTGGTACGTAAAATGTTGGTAAATAACTTACTATCTCACACTTGCAATGCGTGTCGCGAATCAATTTGGCAGCCATTTACTTGGCGACACTATCGGACTGTGTTGTCATGTCTCCTGGCATCCCACGCTGCGTTTGTCTCGTCAAGTCCACTCAATAACTCGTATAATGGTCGTATAAGCTGGCAGGAAGGAGTAGGTGTTACGGTAATAAATGGTTTGTGGGTGTATCGAAGTTGATTTATAATGAACCTTATTTGTCCACGTTGCCGAGTAAATAATGTCTAGCGCACCTAATTGTCACAAAATTTTATTTGTCCCTAATGGGATAGGCAGAGCGAGAATGACCGAAAGGTCGTTCCGCCACGTATGATAAGTTTTGAGGGTTATTTTATTACAGATGATAAATGTATAGCTATTGCTATAGTGACGAGTTGTCAGCCCATCGCCTAAATTGCAATACACTGGAACCCTCGAATATCTTAGCTGGTTTTTACAGCTTGCCCGGGAGGAAATGCAGCTGGCACATCTATGTTTTTCAATAAGCATTACAATTAACTTCAAGCTATTTTATTTTATCTGTTAGTTCGCTTTTGGCATACTCTCGCAGAATCTTCCCGTGTTCCGTCGGTGTAGGCATATGGGAATGCTGCTGTTGCCTTTTTGGCTTCTGTTCTGTGTGAGTTCGTTGCTTGAATGACTCTATCTAGGTCTTGTCTGGTCTAGGTACTTGTTCAACGAAATCAATCCCCGCGCTATATCCTCGAGTTTTTAGGTTGTTGGATGCCCACAATGCCCAGTCAAAGATGCAAGTAATGGACCTACTTGGCAGGGCAACAAATTTATATTGAACGAATATATAAATAGAGGTATTGGCTCCTTGCATCTGTTTATTTTGAATTAAAATATATTTGTTAGAACATATTGATCGTCGGATGTTACATAATGCTATAATAACAATGAAGTATTAAGTCTTATACGGCACATCACTGCCTATTGTCCTCATATTTCCACAGGTGTTAAAGTTCGCGGCTATTGTTCGTCTTGTTTACTTAGAATTTCCTAGTCTCTGTGACGAAGTTCCCATAGTCTAAGATCTGGCATATACCTACTTAATTATGCAAAGCATGAGCAAATAGAAATAACTTACGACTGAAATGTGCTAATACATAATAATGACTGCCTTCGCCCTATGATATACCTAGGTTTGATTTTATGTAAGTATCAGTTATTTTAACAATCTTTTTGTCATTGCCTACGTGTGACTTTTCAGGTTAACATAGTTCGGTGAATTCGTTACGAATTGTTTAGCACGTCACCGCTTTGTTGTTTATATGCACTCGCTAACTGTAGCAAATTATGATATCTTAACATATGTATAGTATGACGCACCGACTGAAAGAAATATAAGAAATCCCAGTTCTACGTAGATATAATAGAAATCTGAATATTTTTCCGAAACAGCAGCGTCTGAAATACTTCACAATCCGCTCTAGGAGTGTACAGTCTAACATATACTGCGGTTGACATGATAATCAGCTTTCTGTTTCAGCCTGAGCAGTGCAGAGGAGAGCGACAAAATGCTGGACGGTCGACCGTCCGTAGCATAAGATAGCAAGGAACCAACCCCGCCCAGACTATAATAGAGATTACTTCGAGCTTAGGCTAGTCCTAACGTCCCCCTATAACAGAGCCCGCGCTGAGTGGTATTACAGTATATTTTTGGTATAATACATTAGCTAGCTACTACATAAGGAACAGAATTTATTTTTTATCGCGTAAAGATATCGTAAATTATGTAACAGTGACTTTAATACCACTTTGACGTATTTCGTGTCCATAACTTTACGGTGTTGCATTTCGTGGTACAAAGTATACAAACGTGCGATTCGACGCACGCAAACGGTCTTAGTTTTATGCAAAATGTGTGCTTGTTGTGTGATAGTTTTGTTTTATTTATGAGGCACATTCTCAAACCCCAACATTATGTTGTGAGTGATTTTGTATTGCGAATTTATCATTACATCAAATTGATTTTGAATATTAGGTATCCTAATTTTAAGGTATCATACGAAAATTATAAGCACAATCTTTGTAAAACTTAAAATGTAAGTATTTAAGATGATTGAGTATTCTTTTTTGAATGTGTTCAATTAACATATTTAACTTTAGACGAAATTGTAGTAGGTATTCGTCATAAAATCATTATTAAATTGCAATATTGTTCGAAGCTTTGATAGATTTGTCTCATTTGAAAGTAATTATTGAAAGACAAGTGGCCAACTTAATCTCACACACACTTCTCTTTTAAAAATCTAACTTAAATAAGTAAATAATTTTATGTAAAGTCAATTCGAACAAGAATGTTTTGTTAGATAAATGAGATTCGATATAATATTATTTCCTTAGTATTAAGTAAGTTTCCATATCTAAGTCTAATCTGGACGATAATTTGGCCACTTGTCTTTCAATAATTACTTTCAAATGAGACAAATCTATCAAAGCTTCGAACAATATTGCAATTTAATAATGATTTTATGACGAATACCTACTACAATTTCGTCTAAAGTTAAATATGTTAATTGAACACATTCAAAAAAGAATACTCAATCATCTTAAATACTTACATTTTAAGTTTTACAAAGATTGTGCTTATAATTTTCGTATGATACCTTAAAATTAGGATACCTAATATTCAAAATCAATTTGATGTAATGATAAATTCGCAATACAAAATCACTCACAACATAATGTTGGGGTTTGAGAATGTGCCTCATAAATAAAACAAAACTATCACACAACAAGCACACATTTTGCATAAAACTAAGACCGTTTGCGTGCGTCGAATCGCACGTTTGTATACTTTGTACCACGAAATGCAACACCGTAAAGTTATGGACACGAAATACGTCAAAGTGGTATTAAAGTCACTGTTACATAATTTACGATATCTTTACGCGATAAAAAATAAATTCTGTTCCTTATGTAGTAGCTAGCTAATGTATTATACCAAAAATATACTGTAATACCACTCAGCGCGGGCTCTGTTATAGGGGGACGTTAGGACTAGCCTAAGCTCGAAGTAATCTCTATTATAGTCTGGGCGGGGTTGGTTCCTTGCTATCTTATGCTACGGACGGTCGACCGTCCAGCATTTTGTCGCTCTCCTCTGCACTGCTCAGGCTGAAACAGAAAGCTGATTATCATGTCAACCGCAGTATATGTTAGACTGTACACTCCTAGAGCGGATTGTGAAGTATTTCAGACGCTGCTGTTTCGGAAAAATATTCAGATTTCTATTATATCTACGTAGAACTGGGATTTCTTATATTTCTTTCAGTCGGTGCGTCATACTATACATATGTTTAAGATATCATAATTTGCTACAGTTAGCGAGTGCATATAAACAACAAAGCGGTGACGTGCTAAACAATTCGTAACGAATTCACCGAACTATGTTAACCTGAAAAGTCACACGTAGGCAATGACAAAAAGATTGTTAAAATAACTGATACTTACATAAAATCAAACCTAGGTATATCATAGGGCGAAGGCAGTCATTATTATGTATTAGCACATTTCAGTCGTAAGTTATTTCTATTTGCTCATGCTTTGCATAATTAAGTAGGTATATGCCAGATCTTAGACTATGGGAACTTCGTCACAGAGACTAGGAAATTCTAAGTAAACAAGACGAACAATAGCCGCGAACTTTAACACCTGTGGAAATATGAGGACAATAGGCAGTGATGTGCCGTATAAGACTTAATACTTCATTGTTATTATAGCATTATGTAACATCCGACGATCAATATGTTCTAACAAATATATTTTAATCAAAATAAACAGATGCAAGGAGCCAATACCTCTATTTATATATTCGTTCAATATAAATTTGTTGCCCTGCCAAGTAGGTCCATTACTTGCATCTTTGACTGGGCATTGTGGGCATCCAACAACCTAAAAACTCGAGGATATGCGCGGGGATTGATTTCGTTGAACAAGTACCTAGACCAGACAAGACCTAGATAGAGTCATTCAAGCAACGAACTCACACAGAACAGAAGCCAAAAAGGCAACAGCAGCATTCCCATATGCCTACACCGACGGAACACGGGAAGATTCTGCGAGAGTATGCCAAAAGCGAACTAACAGATAAAATAAAATAGCTTGAAGTTAATTGTAATGCTTATTGAAAAACATAGATGTGCCAGCTGCATTTCCTCCCGGGCAAGCTGTAAAAACCAGCTAAGATATTCGAGGGTTCCAGTGTATTGCAATTTAGGCGATGGGCTGACAACTCGTCACTATAGCAATAGCTATACATTTATCATCTGTAATAAAATAACCCTCAAAACTTATCATACGTGGCGGAACGACCTTTCGGTCATTCTCGCTCTGCCTATCCCATTAGGGACAAATAAAATTTTGTGACAATTAGGTGCGCTAGACATTATTTACTCGGCAACGTGGACAAATAAGGTTCATTATAAATCAACTTCGATACACCCACAAACCATTTATTACCGTAACACCTACTCCTTCCTGCCAGCTTATACGACCATTATACGAGTTATTGAGTGGACTTGACGAGACAAACGCAGCGTGGGATGCCAGGAGACATGACAACACAGTCCGATAGTGTCGCCAAGTAAATGGCTGCCAAATTGATTCGCGGCACGCATTGCAAGTGTGAGATAGTAAGTTATTTACCAACATTTTACGTACCACTCTTTATTGTCCATGAGGTTGCGCATTTCGTCGTCGGGCGCGGGCGGCGCGTCCCTCACGGGCGCGTACTGAGCCGCTACCAGTGGGTCCGTCGAGGGGTTCAGTGCCGTCAGACCAGCGGCGCCGGCTGTTGGCGCTTCTTTGCCGCCGCCCCATCTGGCTGACCAGGCCCAGCCGCCTACACCTGCAAAAGAAAACATGTGTTTATTTTGAAACTTGGACTTGCCTTAACCGATGTGCTCGGAAGTAGTTGCGATTTGTTTGAATTAATTAAGTTTGATATGCTATGGATGGAAGAAGCAAAAAGAGGCCTTTGCCTAGCAGTGGGACATTTAACGGGTATATTAGATATGCTATTACTGCTAGTGAAAATTATTGGATGGGCCGTTTCACAAATACATAACAGTTTCAACTTTTCAGAATAGTTTGAGTTGCCGATCCGATTACAATCGTATCGTAAACGTTAATCCACAAAACCATAGCCAAACAAATGCCTAATAAAGGATCATCACTTCAATTACAAACTAATTTCGTCACGCAAACGATCAATTTAATATTCCAACATTCTCCGCGATTACCCTTGAATCGGGCTGAGCCGTGTCCTCTTGTGTTGTGAAACCAAATAACCTGCTGGAAATAGAAGAAGCGGCATTGCGTGCAGCTGTGAAGGTCAGATACAATGTTTTAGAAGAAACCTCATAGATATGTCTTCTTCTTCTTGTCGTATAGGTTTCGAGTCGATCGACCTGATGAACCTTGGTGTCAGGGTTTTTAAACCGCCTAATATAACAGCTAATAGGCCTCTGAAATTGTTTGTGTAACAACCACTATAAAAGACAGCGACCGGGATCGACGGCTTAACATGCTCTCCGAAGCACGGAATCTTTTTTCTTCCAGACAATCAAGTGATCCAGCCTGCAATGTCCTAACCAAACTGTGAAAAATCTCACAAAGTGATAAATTGGACTTCGGATCGGGAACCTATGGCTCAGATCACTAGAACACTGATGCAGTTAATAGATAAGTCAAAAAGATACTTAGATTTTTGAAAAGTTACAGCGGCTTGCGACAGTTACTTTAACTGGCTACTGATCATTTTGTAAGGGAGACAACAAACAACCCTTTTGTAGCAGATGCGATAAAATCTGCCAGCTGTTAAGGCCAGAGGTCAAACCAAGGTAGCCGGAAACTGGGGGCTGCGATAAACTGGAATACATTAAGTGCACAGGAAGCGTACCTTCTATACTACCGGTTTACGAGGTATGTAATATGTTGCTTTTAATATTGTTATCTGCACTTGCAAGGACAGAAATTGTTTGATGCTGCCCTCGGGATTTTGTGAAAGACGGTACAATCAAAAGTGATGTGAGTTTGTTTTAGAAGTAAGGTTATGTTGCTGTTTTTAATCTGTTACATTTTAGAAGAGAAACAGCTCCAACCATCCAACTATAATTTCTGAACTTGAGTCTAACAATTTCTCTAACAATCAACACAAATGCTTCATAAATCTCGCAACAATGTTTCTTTCAAATTACTAACAGAATAAATAATAAGCCCCTCTGCGGATTTGACAAACGGACTGCAGCGGAACTGCAAAAATAAGTATTGCAAAGGTACAGTACAGTATTATGTTGGTAGCTTTTAAGCAAGGCTATTATAGGAACAAAATTAGAGAGAATTGCGTGTCGTTCAGCTGACAAAAAGATGAATATAACAAAATCAAACAACAAGTGTGTTTAGACAAGCTCGCCGTCTTTTGTTTTGGAATCCATTCCAAATAATCGCAATATCCTAACGATAATTTGGCAGTTGCAATGCGGTCGAGTCGTGGTCCGTCTATAAAGGCCGCAAAGACTTGACTAGCCTAGTCTAAACAGACAATGATAACTGAGGCGCTGGCTACTCATTCAGGTCAAGACCCTTGGGCGCAGATTTATCTCATTTGCGCAAATACGAGCCCTGTGTTATTAGGGCCTCATTAAAACAAAATGACATTACTGGGGACAGTAATGATGATAGGCTATTACAGTGTCAAGTACGAACAGCAGCGACATAAATAATTTGGATAGTCGGTACCTCAAGCTGGATATTTTTATCTACTTACAGGCCAGCGGCAAAAAGTACCAGTCGGCACATGAGCAAGGCATTGAACTATCCGACTAATCGTTCAGCTTTTTCAGTTCAAACCTAGTTCCAAGTATGAGTCATCTCACAACCAGTTATACCGGAGTAGAGTCTAGCGCGAAGTAGGTGCTTATTTTGTAGTTTAGTACAATTTCTGCCAGTACTGGCATTGAGAGTCTATCTGAGCTAGCAAGTTGTTTTACTTTTTACGATTTTACAGTTGAATTTTACTTTTACTATATATAAACGTATAGATAGAAATATAAACGTAAAACTTGGGAATCACTAAGTATGATACCAGCTCGAATATACTTCCGTACTTCATAGAACTTTCCGACCGCATTTGCTTACAAAAGCAAATCAGTCAGTTTAAATTACAATATGCGAGCGCATTGAAATACTACACTAAAGATATTGCAATATAATTCGTTCTGAGCACGTGAGCACTGATATTAATTTACTTACTTACTTAATTAATTTACTTGGGTGAGTCGTCACCAACAAAGTAGAGCCATGGCCAGGGTTCGAAAGGATAATTATCAATGATAAAAACAGGTTGATAATTATCAATTGATAATAACAAAAAAAAGCCTAAATTAAGTACACTGTATCCGAACGTACATTTCCAAACTTGCGTGTATCGAAACGCGCGGACTGTCTTTACATGTCGCGGGGATTCCCCCAATAATACAAAAAAATTCTGTGCTGCCAAATTGTATATTTTGATACAAAATCGGTATAATTTAACATCTGTCCGTGTCTTTTTCTTTCTTTTATATGATCAATTTGACGCAAATTATACATATTCGGATTCAGATAAAATAATACATTTGTCATGAAACAATATAACAAATAAATTTCTTACACTGGGGATAATTATCCGATAATTATCGGATAATTATCAGATAATTATCGGATAATTATCAAGAAGCGTTTTTATCCTGATAATTTCGAACCCTGGCCATGGCTCATAAAAACTTCTCTTCTCTCGTATAAATCTGACTGGAAGGTATTTTATTATTTTTGTTTTATTTACATCTGTACACAGTCCGGCTTAATCTGACGCCGAATATTTTAACCATACTTCGCTGAATCAACGACCCGGGATCTTGGCACTCGAAACTGTCAGAGGACGGTCAAAAATAATACCTTTTGATCCATCTCTTGTCGGCCATTTTTACAACAAATTGCAAATGCCTAAGCCTTAGGAACTAAGGGGACCAAAATACCCATAATCTCCGGATCAAAAGCTCTGTTAAACTATACCATGGAGTAAATAATGGCTGTTATGAAAATACGCGACTATACTAGTGCACGACTGTGCGGGCCAAGTAATGAGCAGCTGTTTATAGGTCAACAGACAATAGGAGTTCCGCTCCTCTCCCGTTCCAACTTATATGAGCCGTCCTGTATTATTTATTTCAGAACCTGAACTGGGCCAAAGTGTCGAAGTCTAATTGGATGATGAATGTCTGTTCTAACAAGAAAAACCTTTTAAACTTTTGCTTGAATTGCATTCAAAACAAAAAGAATACGAAATTCATGTGTTATTGTTCCTCAAGCTTTACGTTACCGAGAGTCCGAGATACATATTTCGAATTAAAGCCAAATGACTTTGAATTAAAGCCAACATTGAATCTTTGACCAAATGAAAACCAAACAGTAGAGCGCCGCTAGCCTAAAAAAGTTAGTAGGTATGCCAAAATTGTAGGTTCTCTTTTACCAAGGACGGACTGCTTACCGATGAAGAGAACACCGAGACACAGAAGCACGCCGCCTGCTATGAGGCTGCCGACGCCATTGTCTGGACTGTCAGGGGTTATCGGCGGTGGCGCATTCGAGTATTCCACTCCACCAGCTATGAGCAGCGCGAGACCTGGGGACAAACAACAGGAATTAGGTAAATAAAAAGGTTAGGGATCGAAACCAGTATGATGAGGAAAAATGCGTATTGCCATTAAGGAAAATAAAGTCGATAAATACGTAACATTGACCCTGTCATCATTCGCATCGGCACACCGACACGGCTGGATATGGCCTCCACTCCAGGCTTCCTCCAATCGGGAGATATGGGCATAGTAAATGGATTAGCAAGAGCTTATAGAATAGAGAGTAAGTAGGTACATTCACAGGGAACGTTGCTGATGTTGCATTCACCGGGATATAAATATCTTATTCGGTTGTACTGACCCCCGTGGAAAGACACAAGGTGGGCTGATGCTATCAGACCCGACACTGTACCACACATAAATTTACCTACCATATGACTATATCTTTTTGAGAGGGACAGGACAATGTTCACCAAAATGCATATTCGTAGCTGTTCCCAAAAGAGAAACCAAAGGTCTCTTTTGTATGGAAATGATACGTTCATTTACTTAAACAGCCTGTGTAAACGTTTATATTTAGTTGCCGCTTATCTCATTACCTGTACTAGGAGAACAAAGACAAGTAAAGCTGTGCATAAACAAGGATTAGAGAGCTTTAGACGCATATCGCGAGGGAAACTCCTGCGCAGTCAACGCTCTGCGTGGGTGGTAAGTATAAAGTGAACGCTGCACAAAAGTACAATACAATATTTTTGTTTGTATGACCCAACAATGCTGGACGGGGAGCGATATAAACTATGGTTTAAATATTTCGTTGTTATTCTATGAAATAGCTACTTCGGTTCCCGGTAAAAATCAGTAAGTACAGGATGCAGAAGGTTGAGAGACAGGCGAAGACCTAACATAACAACCAAATATTTTTAAGTAGCATCACATAAAAAGAAAACTTAAATCTGAAATATTTAACTGATAGGTATATTCTCTTTCAAATAAATAAAATAAAAAACAGTAATTGAAACGATACTCCTCCAGCTTTGAAAGATATATTATTTTAACAAAAAATAAATACTATTTGTGTTAGAAAGTAAAGAATAAGGAAGGAAGGTATTTTAAACAATATCCTTGCTGTTTATTTTCATTTTCAACATCATGGCCAACATTAATAAACAACGTGATAAGAGCAAGGATAAAGAGGCATAGGTAGGTAACCATATATACAACGTGATATTTACATTGAAAATACAGCTAAATATATCTATACTAATATTATAAAGAGGAAAGATTTGTATTTTTGGATTTTTGTGTGTATGTATGTAATGAATAAACTGAAAAATTACAGGACCGATTTCAAAAATTCTTTTACCATTAGAAAGCTACGTTCACCCTGAGTAACATAGGCTACTTACTTTTTACCCCGGGAAATAGCCTGATTCCCACGGGAAAACTTAATAAGTAGCGGGTGACACCGCTGACAGAAAACTAGTCTTTTAATAAAGACCAATGACCTCTCATTATAAAAGTAAAACTGATCTGTGAACAAAACAAGTCTCACAAAAAAATATATGAAAAAGCCCGCTAGTAAAGATTCTTGACGTCATTACAGTATGCGAATAGTGTCATTGTTCATCGCAATGGAAACAACGAGATATTTCGTGTTTGATACTCGTTATTTCGGTCTCCATAGCAAATCGTAGCCAAATTGTACTACGCTGTTGGCGCCTGCAAACTCGTTAACTATTAATTGATATAACTCGTAATATTGGCAGCACTGACCTCTACGAAGTCTATAAAATTATTGTGTACCTATAGGTTTATTTGCCAAACTATAAACAACGAAGGGCTGTAAAAGCTGATCGCTAGGAAATGATTCTGATATTGGAATTTCAGATTTGTTTATGAATGAGCTATAACGTTGAAAATTTATTGTGTACAAAACTACAAAACAAGTTAATAATCGATGGTGAGTTTAGTCACAGCTCAAAATATGTATGAGTGAGTATGATAAGAAATTAATGACTTTTTGCAGTGGCAAAAATTTTATGTGATAAAAATTTGATTTTAGGTATTATTTTACATGAAACTAAGTATGTTTTAATGTATGATATTTAATGTGAACTTGAACAGTTAAGTTTGTTCGGTCTACACTACATCTACAAATATGTAATGTGAAAATTGTATAAGCATTCTTTATTACTACCTCGCGCTAAAACGGCTGAACTGATTTAGATAACATATAGATCACAAATTGATAGATCATAACATGAGGTATACCCCGTGCCTGGAAATAACACAATGGCATACGAAAAACATCTCATTCCTACGAGAAAAGACATTACTCGGCTGGAATCGCGGGACAGAAAGTTGTGTCCGTATAAATTCTAGTAGCAGTACTGATTGTGTTTCAAATGCCGATTAAAGGTAGAGACGAATTTCACGGTCACGGTCACCTTTGAATTTAAATCCGTGAATCATTGAATCACGCCGCGAGTCGCTGTGTACGGAATTGATCAAGTCAAGCGTTACGCCATTACGCAAACCCAGAGATTGACGACTTGGCGGTCTTGATCTTCACGTTAGAGTTGCAACGCACCGCTGAAGTCCGTCTGTTCGTCGTCGAAATCTTATTTAACTTGTTATGTATATTTGATGGTAGGTACTTTTAAAAAAAATAGGTGTGCACGTGTAATTTTTTGACTCAAAAATAGATAAATAAATAAGGGTAGAGACTCTACCTACATATATGTATAGACGTAACTATAGCTTCAAATTATTTTGCTTCATCTTTGTACCAGTAAAATCTGCTATCTAACCAGATACTTTACTTAAATCTGTTACCTGAAACTTGACAATTTTTTTTATTCCTCGATAAAGAAAACCAGAGAAAAAGCCTTATTTGATTTTAACCATGTTAACGTCATCGTAGTTGGAACGGTACCTGTGTGAATCATTCTTTAACTCGGCATTTTGAATGCTAATGAGAAATTTAAAGGAAGTCTGTTATGTATCATCTTTGTTAAGAACTTACTAATGGCGATAATTTTAAAGTTTTAATTGCTTTGTAATACGAGCATTCTTTCTTGTTCGTTTAAACTACTTTTGTTACCCAGCAAGTTATAAAAGAATCCCTTACCTATCGTAGGACAATAACAGCGAAGCTTTAGGGGTTTTTTATTTCATACAGAAAAAGCTTGTGTGCTAAAATTAAGTTAGACTAGCTTTCTGACTAGTAGATAATGATAGTTGGTTTTGGTTTCGGTATAAAAAGTAGCCTTCGTGTTATTTCAGTTCATCTGCACCTATGTGTACGTTTATTCGTAGGTGCACTGGTGCATGTACATCAAACATCCAAATCATTCCACCAGTTTCAGCATAAAAGAGTAACAAACATCCATACATCCGTACAATCATGAAAGTCTGGTTCGGCATAGAGGTATCACAACACAAGCATCATTGGTAAGGTTGCAATCCGAAGAAGCAGCAAATCCAGATACACTGCAATTTTGTACAAACCGAGACAATGTGCAACAGAACACCGTCCGCATCTTGCGGTTGTGAAGTAACCGGACTTACGCAAAACCAGAAATACGACTCAGCCCTTCTCACCGCGGACAGGACAGCCGATACCCCATACTTGTAATACCCGTACCAATACCACGCATATTCACAGTTCATACGAAATATGATCAATGCGAAAGCTTGTATATTGTGTGGACTATGGACTGATGTGATTTTGCACAAATTTGGCTTCATGTACAGAACATACTTTAATAAAATCACGTCTTATATTCCTTAATGGGCAGACAGAGCGTTAGTGGTTTAATAGAAGCCGTTTTCTACAGGTCTTGCATGCCTGCGGAAGTTATTTTCGTAACGCTTTCAAAGGAAACCTCCAAGCCGTGATTGTAATTTCGAATATAGGAAATAAAATGACCGGAAGCACATAATAATACACAGTGTAGTAACTATTATCCATCTGTGATAGATATGATATCTTCTTCAATAGAGTCGACGGCAAGTCAATTGTAATGATAATAAAGCATAATGGCACTGGACCAATAGAGATAGTCATCGTAGCGTAGAAGGTAGAAAAATAACAGACAAGCTACCGAGACCACCCTTATCCTTGAACTTAGCCTTGAAATGTCAGTATCCTCTAGTATGCCGCCGGTACGCATCAGTCACTAAGTAAGCAATGCTACGCAATAAAATAAGCTACAGACAAGGCATAGGTAATTATTTCCAAGGACTCTGCCGAGATGGCTTACTGTTACTATCTTTACTGTGGCTATATATGCCTCAATTAGTGTAGTGTACATGGAAATGTTGGTACGCTACACTGTCAATTCAATTTGATGCAATTACTATTTATTGCACTGAGGCGCACTGTTTGCAATCAGGCAATTATTCCAGCGTGTGTAACCCGTTTTATAACCCGATTTTGTAAGACGTTTCACGAAAGGAGGGTTTCAATACAATCGTCCAAGGTTTAAGGTTTCACGATATGATAATTCGGTAGTGTGTTTCGATTGTAAAGACGCATTGCCGAAGACAATGACAAAGACTATATTCCTGTGTGGATTGTCGAGTCGACGTACGAAATTCAGACTAACTGTATCAAATGTAAAAAAAAAAACTGGTCTGTAATACACACAATAAGTATATGAATATCAAATTATACATATAACTGAACCAGAAAAAGGCTATGATAATAGCAATGTCCTTTATATCCGCTCACATTTTGCACGTTATTTTGTGTCATATATATTTTATAAAAAGATTGTAGAGCAGTAAACCTGTGAAACGTAAGAAACGGACAGGCAGATAGACAGACAGATGGACAGACGGACTGTGTAGCACCACTAGGACAGACAGATACGTCTAGTATGGATGGAAAATGGAAATACATCTGTTCATCCACAGCGATATTTCCAGTGAAGGGGACGCCGGACGCCCGAACCACCTTTGATTGCAATCAAATTGAATCTCGTTTAACTGTGTCATAGGTTAAAATGTAAAAAAATACACTGTGACAAACAACGAACGAAAAATTGGAACATTTTATAACGTGTCATACTCTACGTACTTGCTCTACTCTAATAATCTGGATCTAGAGTATTATATCAGCTCGGTCTATAATTCTATATTACGGCATAGTGAACCAATTTACCTTGACATCTTGCGCAGTTGCAATTTTGTAAGATAAATTGGTCTCAGGAAAACCGTTCTTAAACTTATTATAGCCATACTTTGCACTTTATGTTTCATGTATGATGTATGAAATTAATATGACCAAGGCTTCTTTTTCTGAATTCTTTAAATATTTTCATACACGTGTACATCATCAATTGCATATTTTTATTGTTATTGCCTTTGTATTTAAATTACACTAATTGTCAATAATTTGATTAATATGCACGAGAATTTATAATTATAATGTTTTCGCTTCAGGGTTCAGACTTCAAAGTTCAAACTGCCATGTACAAGAAGTGTACAAAATTAAGTAAATATAGTATTTTATGTGTAAAACAATAACAATTACAATAAAGTCATCGTTAAAAGTATACCAAGCAGACAGAATTGAATTGATATGCTTTAACCGGATAATATCTTCATCTACCTATCGCCTTTGGGGGCATTAATCATAGTTTAGTTGACTTAATTTCGACAATTGGTGCTACAACATCAAACAGACAAAATATTCGTCAGAGGAAATATGTACTTCCGGTCCATTGTAATAAAAATGGCAGGAATTAAGCAGGAACTCATTATTTAGGTCGCATTTTATTTACGGGTCAGCAAAGAACAGTGACCCGAGTGCATTCAGTGATAGAATTTCATGAATGGAGTAAATATAAATAATGCGTCATATCCGCAATTACAAATGCATTATTTGAGCTTAACATAACTATTATTTTAATAATCCATCATACTGAATGATTCATACATAAGTAACTAACTATATTGTCAATATTGTTAAAACATCTTTATCATAGCGTAAAGCTCAAAAAGGTACAAACATATTGGCCCTATTTTTCTACGACGAAATGTCTCTAAATGAAATGGGGACACAGCCATCAAGAGAAAGAACAAAACTCCGGCCAGCGAACTTTATCCTTTGATTAAATCGATTATTGTGTCCCCCGTCTTTCCACTGTGATCTGTGACGTGCGTGCTTTATGTTTTAAACGTCTCGACATTATCCAGTTATTTTGCGTTTTAATATTATTGATCTCCGGCTAGATGTTGTATTAAGGTATACACATTATCAGGAAACATATGGGAGCTTATAAATGGCTAATGCTCTAAAATAGCTATCGACATAAAAGATTTGATTCTCACAAACGTCCAACTAACTAAATGACCTTTCATTGCAACCTTGAAGAAACACAAGCCCTTTTATAAATGAAACATTGCAATACAAGGGCACCTCACCTCACCTACCTTAACCCAACTAAGTAAATTGGAAAATAAGGAAATAAAAATAAACCTTTACGTAACACGCTATTCAATTTATAATATTTGAATTTGAGTAATTTAAAAAATGCGTTTTGTGTTAACATGCGTAATTTGGGCTTCTGATAAATGCGGAAACGATTTTAAAATAATGCAAATATTAAAGAAATCAACGATAAATGCCTACAGCGGAGGGCATGTAGGAATATTAAATAGTTTACCTTTGTTATGTAGGTAAGTAAATAAAATAGTTTCCTTCTGTCTTCGGCAGCGAAGTCAGACAGAGAGAAGTAAGATCTGTTCTTAACCAGTTTAATTGCAATCGTCCAAATTGCATCTCTCTCTATTTTATGTGGTCTATAAATAAACGCAAATGTCGCGTAGGTGTGTCAGTCAGTACATCGTCGTTGCGCTATTAACTGCATCAGTAATAATAAATGACCTGACCTGACCGACTTACCTAATAGCTCCACTTTTAAACATCTATATTGCATTAGAACTTGGCTATCCATATCCACATCAAATATTCATACGATGCTAGGAACTGCGTAGTATCTAAAAATAGGTTCTACAGTAGCGTAGCACTAAGTCGTGTATTCATACAACCTCAGTACAACAAGGTTCATTTGTATAAGTAGTCCAGTGCAATAAATAGGCTTGAAGTCTATTGAATATGCAACGCCACCTACGATGCACTATACTATAGGCATAGGCTCGGCGGCGGGCCCGTCACACAAAGAGCCTTTGATTCGGTTTTACCTTCTATGCGCAAAGACCTTTTTGTTAAATCTCTGTAAATACATCGACAATCTAGTTCGAAATCAGATTTTGAATTAACCGACCAAGCAGCAATGTAGAGCTGGCACTGCGATGGTAGTATCTTTCATTTGAAGTGAAGCGTAACGGAATAAAAGTGCCCTGGGGATTGCGAAAATGGGTCGGCCCGCCGCAGCGGAAACAGTAGGTTAAGTCAGTGGGCAGCACATTACCGATTCATTAGACGGCTTTCACTCACATCGTAACTGGAACAATAAGCCCACACATACATCCATAACTGTTACCATTCCCAATGAGGGTTAGAACAGCATGAGCCTTTATTCTCGTCCTTTCTCTGCGCATGTAGGTAGCGCTAGCGAATATAATTCATAGAGATTATTAGACATACGGGCAAAATTTCTAACGGACAAAGACATTATTACAATAGACAATGGAATCGTTTCTGAAGTCCTTTTCTGGTTTCTCTTTTGCATTCAACTAGACGAGAGGCTAAAGATAGCGGGATTTCATATCTATGAAAGTTGTTGGTGCAATTTGAATAAATTTAACATCATCTTCTTCTTCTTAGCCTTTTTCCCTTATTTCACGGGGTCGGCTACCTAATCAATAGGATTAAACGAGGGCACTGGTTTTTACACAGAGCGACTGCCATCTGACCTCCGCAACCCAGAAGGGAAACTGAACCATAATTTGAATAAATTTAACAATGTTAATTTATTTCTCTTCTACTACGCTATATTTCCTTTATTTTTAGCTGCAGTATTTGTTTCAAGTCAATTATTCGCTTTTATGAGTCATCAAATCTGTTATCACGTTCTGCGATACAAAAATAACTCGAAATGGTCCAAACAATTATGTGCCAAGATAATTAGAATATTTAGAACGTCAGGGTGTAGAAATAGTTTAAAAGTCGACGCGCATTCCTACGTTTTCTTTATTGTTTTAACTGTGGAAAAACATGGCCATTAAAACAGAAATAGCAACCCTTTAATATACAGAGTGTTAGGAAAAGTATTGAGACCATATTTGCTGTCGAATTTTTTCTATCTACATTCTGCGAATAACCAGTTTGTTTTCTGTTTTCTAAAATTGGTGCAAGTCTTTCGGTCAGTTGTGCAGGAGAAACTCTTTTAAAACAATATGTTACTAAGATAATAAACGAGTTTTCCGAAGAAAAGCCCCATTATTTCACCTTATTCATTCATACAAAGAGGTATAAGTTCTGAGACTTTCGCGGTTGTTCATTATAATAACATCATTATAAGATTATTCTCCGAAATATCGAGGTAACAATATTTTATAATCGTGGTTATAATCCCGTTCAAAAAAATAATCTTATCATACAAAGAGGAGCTTGGTGGATGAGGATTTTTGTGGGAACAAATTTTTTTTTTGTATTGATTTGTTGTTTGTGTTCATCCATGATTAGAACATGTAAAAAAAAAACTATTCTTAACACCGTATATACTAGATCTGCACCGATATAAAATCTTTATCGCCATTAAATGTGACTTGATGCGGAGGAGGCTGGTCGTGAAGCAGGTTTTTACCGCCGCTGGGCAAAGAAAGTGATGACGTGACGTAACCGCACGTAACGCCTTTCCAAAATCAAGTTTTTAAGAGGAACGGCTGCAGTCTGCTGCCTTACAATTCGTACACTGATTTTGAATGCATTATTGACTGAAGCTTGAAGCTTCATGGGATCTTTCGAAACTTTCTTTGGCATACACTAATTTCCTTTGGCTTGGCGTCTATGGGCGATAAAGACCGTCCCCATCAGGTGGCTCGACTGCTTGTTTGGCACCATTTACATAAAAAAGTTCACACGGAAATATATATTTGAGAACTTCGATGCAGTTTGTTACCCTTCGCTCAGCGTACGTAAAGCTCAGCTTTTAAATGGCGGCCAAAGTCAAGTTCGAGTAGAGAACGGAAATATGGTGCATGTAATTATTTCCTTTTACCTTTTTCAGGAAAGGTTAGGAGCAAGTTCAGAGTCTTGTTTCCGATATGTCATATCATGTCATGACCTCATGACAACAAATATACAGAGGTGTTTGTTTATATGATAAACCAAAGTATGTAGGTATATAAAGTTAAAAGAATATTTTCCTTCTGTTTACGTTAAACAATACTACATACAATTCACCGTTTAAAAACTTATCTTTCCGAGTGCGTTGCCCGAACGAACTGTCTGACCCTCCAGACTTCCGTATGCGGCGCCAACTATGAATCAGCTGGCACTGGCGCCCGATACTATGACGTGCGGGTGCTGTCATATCTATCATACACAAAGCACTATCGAAACAGTTCAAACAGTGCGTAATTTTGCTACTGAACGACCAATGTAATTTCATCTTTCCTACCGTATTTGATGATGCGGACATAAACCAGATGACCTTATCTGACTTATCAAACGTTTCTGATGTCTGTTGGTTCAATTCAATCACTGCCGCTGACTGACTGCTGGCTGACTCATGCTCATCTGTAGTACTGGTAGTACTGACCTTGTCACTCACTGTTTACAATATCACAAGCAAGCGTGCTTTCTTTTCTACTAGAGGGTTTTTGTTTTAGATGGCATGACACATCCATGTTCACGGTAGTGAAGGCGCACTCCTGCATCATATCAGATTCGATATTTGCTAACAAAGCGGCTGCTCTATATAACCATCGCTGTTGTCTGTGGCGCTTTTGTGTGATCAAGATCAGCTTTAAATCTGTCATTCAAAGCTTTACGACTAATCGTTCTAAAAACAACATATTCACATAATGCATAATCATAAGGAGTTGTATCTGTATTTCCACTTATTAGCTGACATTTATACGTGGTCTTCACAAGCCGGCTGACCCTGTCTAGGCTTGCAGTGGTCTGTGGCGCTCCGTGATCAGCAACCGCTGGTGACTCATCTACCGGACACGATCACTACCTTAGTGGCATCGCCCTTCCCATTGTATCATTGTGTACGTTACACACAGTCGAAAGCAAGCTTCTGTTTGTTATAATCTATACTACTAAACTAACCATAAAGTGTAAATTAATTTTGCATTATTCCTTTATGGTTACATCGTAGAGACGAACAGCACTGGCTAACAGCAGGTACGACTGCAGCTGTCGACACCGTGTCGACGGCTGCAGCTGACCGGTGACGACGGGTGCAGTCGATCGTATCGACGCAGTCGTACCTATTATTTGTCAAAGAATTTCGATGCCTGTAAGTGAGTCATCTCTGAATGTATCAGAATATAAGTACTTAACTTCCTAAGTTATTTATGACTAAATCGTAAATATTTCTCAGAATTTATGAGGTTTGATCGGAAATCGTCTATGCAAACGCATTAACGTTAATGGCCCTTTAATACGCCTTACGTAGGCCTTACTATTTACGATGCTGCATAACATGAATCACCACTCAAAAATCTTTTACTCTACTCCTATTACAGACCTATTGAAGAAGCTTATGCTGAGCGAGCATACACGACCATGGAGGAATATAATAAACTATACTCCATTCGTTTATAAGAAATATTTTTTTGTTTCCTACTTATTTAATAATAATTTTATGGACAAGGCGCCAGACAAATCCAATCTTTTCCAAGATATAATCTAACCTTACAGCTATCTTACGCTTTGCTTGCAAATACTTGCAATCAGTACCTGACCGCTGATTCACACTCAACAGTATAGAATAGAGTGTGAATCAGCGGGCTAGTCTCTACACTTCCGATGCCATATAAGTTTAACTTGTCACAGTAAAGTTAAGATACAGTTCATCGTCTTGCTACTACCTAGAAATCACGGTTACGTATAACTACGTAAGCACCTATTACTAAAATGCTACGCAATTAGATACGGGGAGTCGGTAATTATTTTAAGGACACTGCCGCAACGGCTAACTGCACCTTACTAATGCTATCGATTCGTAGAGGGTACGACTTAACTAAATCTTGACTCATGTCATGATAGAAAATGACAGGTATAGACGACTTATATTAGTTAAGTCGTGATTTTTGCAACTACGAATTGCTACCAATGTATACTGTGCCTCTGTAAAACTGTACGGTACTATAAGCCCGGAAGCTTATCATCACTTCATTATTAGGTAGCAGCTAGTGGTTCAAATTACCATCTGTGGAACACAGGAACACGTACAGGGTTTTTTTAAACAGCCTTATTACGTGTATGTAGAGTTGATATTTGCACAGCAAATGTTTAGTTTGATGAACTGCAGATTGAACGATACTATGCCACATTACATACAATGTGCGTATGAACAATCGACTAGCTAGGGGCTTTTATCTCTCCTGCAATGCGGCTACGCAGCACTTTCTATAGGTGGGAGTTTACATAACGCATAATATTATTTATATGCTAAAAGCACGCTAACAGTCATTTAAATATACGTACTAAACGTAAATTGGTTATTGTTATGCATTAAAAGATAATTAATCAAAGTAAATTATTACAATTACATCGGGATCAAAAGTCACAAATAATGTTTTTATTTTTATCGTAGAAAAATATCTATTTACCTCCCTACTCTACTAATGTACCTCGATAAAAGCTATTACGGCAAAAATAAAACTACAAAGTCCAAACTTTCGAAATAAACCAACAAGTGTGGAACTCGGGAACTGCAGTCTGCAGAAAATCAAGCTTCCACTTCTGAGCAATTTAGAGAAGAACTTCTTTCCTAAATTGCTTTTCCGCCCGGCTGAATCAAACTAACGAAGCTAAAAACGAAACGAAAGTAATGTAAACGATGTTTGTGAACAAATAAGACTTGAAAACCTTCATCAACAAGGCCAGGCCCTATCTGGACGTTTCTGACCGATGCACACCAAAGACCAAGCGATGTCAGCCCTAATAGGCCCTAATAGCTTGGACTGGAAGCGATAGAAAAACATAGTATGTTCCAGCTACATCCTCCCGGGCATACTGTAAAAACCAACAAACCAAGAGATTCAAGGGTTTTGGTGTATCTTGGCGATGGGCTGACAACCCTCAAAACTTGTCAGATGCGGCGGAACGACCTTTGTTTGGGTCGTTGATGCTCTGCCTACCCCATCATAAATTGATAAAGGCGTGATTTATGTATGTATGTCTGTAACAAGGCCAGCCTATCGTGACGTTTCCGACCGATGCACATCAAAGACCAGGCGATTTCAGCTCTAATAGGCTTTGAAGAGCCCTTTGTAAACGCTCGGTGTACGAGAGCTTTGAAAACGATCTTTTGTATTCCAATGATAGCATAGATACCAACTTGTGATCAAACAATGGTTAACCGGACTGGTTGAAGCTGGATTTATTGAGCGTTTTTACGGATGAATTACTTTGAATACTGGACTTAGGTAGGCTGGTAGGTACTATTTGTACAGTGTGTCTAGTCTGACTTATGTTGACTGGCAAAAGTTGTTCAGTATTATGATACAAAAATAAAAATTATGTTTCCATTTGATAAGTATGTACTTATGACAACATATTTATAGTCTCTGATATCGGTCGGTAGACACCTGTGAGTTCCGTGAATCATGCCAGCAGATTCTGTTCTGAGCAAAAATTTTGTTCTAATTCTCATTTACTAGAATTTCAATTGTTTCATTTAATTTGTTTATATCACTGGTATTTGGTATATGTGTCAATAAGCAAAGATCAATTTAAATAATGTATTAGAAAAAATAACCATTTATATTCATCCTCTAACTAAATCTAAAACGTTTAAAATTCTTGTTTACGTTAATGAATTTCGTAATTAGTTTTGACAGGGATTAGATCGCTAAGGTTCACGTTAAAAGGCGTAGCATAATATTTGTAACAGTGGATTGTATCAAGAACTATGAATTCGTTATAATTTATTCAAGTCGAGTCGAGCTCGGTTCTTCAAGGACTGTATGTACTCTACCTACTTGGTGTTGCTCGGAAGTGACTGTCATTCACAGGCTTTGAGTGTACTAGAGAGGAAACAAGCGTCGTATTCCGGTCACAGGCAGGACTGTGAGTCGTGACTGCGCATCATTTGACGCCACGATCGAACCTCCCGGTTATGGATCGGATAATTTATTTATTCTATTTTCGGCGGCGAGCCAACAATCACAGATTTGACGTGGCGATGTGATTCAGAAAGACAGAATAAGCATGATATTCATATTTAGGCTTCGCATCGGTATGGTGTCGTATCGTCAGTTCAGAAGAACATTAAACACATGTTGTTTTGTATCAGTTGTTTAAACCAGGAAAAGCAAAACCCACTAAATGAAAGTGTAACGGTAATGACTAGTATCTCGGGTGTTTACGGAAGGAAAATCTGAATATGAATCGTTCTATCGATGGATTGGTATAGGATTAATTTAAACTTAATTATATAGGTTTATATTTAAACACTAATCCTGGCACTGCGAAGAAACGGAATAAATACCAGGACTGTAGTTCTGTAATTAAGGTCTGTACCTTGATTTTAAAACATGACTCCGACGTAACAGGTAGTGGTATACAATTTAATTTGGTAGTTTTCTAGCTCCATTGTTGCGCAATACCAATTTAGTTTTTGCCACAACAGTGCGACATGAAAAGAGTATACAAAAAACAGTAATCATTCGCAGCTAGGCCCCATTTCACGTTGTGATTTTGGTTTAAGCAAGTATTCTACATTTATTTGTATCACTGTTTTTTTCTAGGCTTTCTGTTACTATCTTGTCTTGTTTATCTAGCATAGATTTGCGGTTTTAAAAAAAACATTTGCGAAGTCCCAAGGGGCAAACTCTTCGGCAAGATGCGAAGCTGGTTTCCTTGTATGACTCAAGCTGATGAATTACATAACATGTAAATGAACGAACTATTGGACATCCGCCGCGGGCAAACAATTAAGCTACGTGTTTGATACTAGGAGGGCTATTAGGTATGTTTTTTGTTGTTGAACACAAAAAGGTTTATGACCTCGGTCGACCATGTGCCTACTAATTCTTAAGGCTTTAAAACTGGCTTTAGATCACGCTACATAACGTAATTGGTCTGAGAGCAAAGATGAAATTATTGGCTTCAAAATCGTCAGATCTATATGGACAGTCTAAAAAAAATACGAGGATTTTACGTCGGGCGACCATAAATGAACACGATCCTTTATATTTTTGAAGAAATATTCGCCGTAGACGCTGTTCATACATAGTGGCCGGTGTAAAGTAAATAAGGCTACTGTAGCCATATGGGAGATCCACTGGTACACATACGGCCAAACCTGCTTTGCAGGCTAGTATTTCAGCGACCATGGTAGTCCCTTTCCTCTTCTTATCATCAATTTAAATTAAACTTTTCCCCCTGCCAATATTTAGCGACGGCAATGGCGTTTTCATCACTTGATTTAGTTCGTCCCCTTGTAGTCGCAATAAGACAAAGGGGTGATGCTATTGTCACACGGCATGCCGACCTTTACAATGGGCAATGCGCAAGAATGCTTAGGTGTTTGCCACGTGTGGCGCTCACACCGCAAACACGTGGTCAGAGTATAATTTCAAAGGCTATTAAGTTGCTGGCTTGCAGCATCTTATACCTACCTGACAGTGCAACAATTGGATGTTAAATTCAAATTAGCATATTCTGTAGTAAATAAGGCAGGAAGATTATTATTAAAAAAAATTGCATAACAATAAAACCCAATGAACTTGTAAAAATAATGAAATAATGGATGTGACATGACAATGATGATTTAGACAATCTGAACATCTCTTATATTTTTAATAGAATTTGCCAGCCTATTTAGCAGATGGTAAGTGAAAACGCAGCTCATGTAACACAGGTTTCCCACAGGTTTCCCACAGGTTTCCCTTTACTCAGATTGTTGATAATTCCATTTTTTTTTATCTCAGTGTCCAGGGTAAAATGTCCCATAAACAGATCTGCAGGCAGGGAGTTCCACTCCTTAGTTTCCATCACTTTAAATTATAAAAGTGGAAGGGAAACACTTTATGCAAACATGCATTCAGTATGTCTGCAACATAATGGTTAATTCCAATGGAATGGATATCTCGTTGTGGCAATTTGACAATATTGTGGACATGTTGGACTTATGATATTTTTAGCTGTTCAGGTGTAAACTATTGCCTAAACTTAGAGATAATTCAATTTTTAATCAGCTGTTGTAGTCAACGGCTCAATAAAATGTTCAAGTTTTAGGACTTCAAGAAGTTAAATCAGGGGTTGGCAAGAAACATAAACATAAAATAATTGCAATTCCGACAATTGGTACCCCAGGGATATTCAACGGAGTTCCCCCAAATCCATCAAAAAAATCAAGTTTTGCAATTTCATAGAATGAAAGCTAGAAAATAAATCTAGCCCAGTGAACTGCTTCTTATAAAGAAATGGCGGAGGTCCCATTCCAAGCATAGCACTAATTTAGCCAATTATTTCATTTGTTTCTATTTCATTTTTAAATTTGATGTTTTAGTAGAAGAATCAGAAACAGAAAATATGTTTTTTTTTCTCAGTAAAACAGGAAGAATAATAATTAATTCTAACCATAGCCACCACCAAACAAAATACACATTCCATCAGGGATGTTTATGAAACAATCTCGAAAAGCTACACTGAGTTTCCATAAGGCTACTCTCTCTCTCTCTCTCTCTCAAGTATGAATTTATAGGAAGATTGAATTGCATAAAACATAAAACATTGTAATGGTAGGTCAATGTTTTGATATCTCAAGAAAACCATTGTTTGATTCTAATTGGATTCTTACAGGTCGTCAGTAGGTTTAGTATATACGATTATATTATATGGGAAAAAGAATTAAACTCACCAACGATGAATAGAGTGCTGCCCATGAGGCAGAGACCAAGCCTCACGCATATTGCCCTGTTCAGGCTACTTGTCACGCGCCGTGAGAAGTAGCTGATGGGGCAGTTCCATCGCTGCTCGTTCTGCTGCTCGTACGTCACCGTCGTCGGCTGGTACACCGCGCTCGTCGGCATTCTCACCATCAATAAGCTTCACAACAAAACAAAGATGCTTCACACACAACGGTTTCAATGCACTACACTGATTCACTTTTGACCAGTCACGCGCGAACTGGGCTTTGAAAGCAAACACAAAAATAGTCCGCGACAACTGTAACCAGTGTATTTATATGAAAATTGATTTCAAAACGCAAGAAATAGATAAAAATTGGGGATTGGACAAGGAAGCACAACCACCCGACGCACGCAAATCGAAAGGAATGTTTTTTTTTTTTTAATTGAACGAACGAAAAGTTTTTTTTTTTTGAATGAATGATTTTTTAAGAATGAATCTAGGAATGAATGATGAGTAACAATAGGGTTGTACCAGTCCATGCACCGACGTTATTATCGGTTTTTGGACCATCCAGACCTGCCGATCGAGCGGCGATCACGCACCTCAAGCAACTTCCGGTTTCAATGTGAGTTTCCCTTTCTCGTGCACCAAGGGACGAGCGAGGACGACGGAGAGATCCGTATGTTGCCTCCATGGGATGAGACGGATGAGACCATATGAGACATGATGGGATCAATGGGACGACATGAAATAGATGGGAATATACTTATAACAATGGGTAACATTTAGGGTTGACAATGCAAGCTGTAACCACCACCCATGAATTTTTCAAGAAAAGGAATCCGTGCGTCAGAGGGCACGTTACGCACTCCACCGCGTTGCGCGTAGCTCTAGGCGTAGCTAGTGTGTTTACCGCGTAAGTAGCTTGGCTAAACCAAAAACAAAGACAGAAGAGTATTGTGCAAAAATATTATAATAATATAATTTTAAATACAGTAAGTTCATTTATCACTATTAAATCATTTCATATCACTAACAGTCGTACAACTTCGAAAATTACAGCTTAATTACTCTAACAGGTAAAAAGGCACTCATCCATGTTATAAATATCGAGTCTTAGAAAAGCCCGTATCAAAATATATACATTTATGAATATTCGCGTTGATTATTAATTAATTAATCCTATATAAAAATGTTGGATAACATAGTGGAATATTCAGATATAAATAATAAATCGGAACACATAACTTAGCTTATCTAGTTGCAATTATAGCTTATTTACATATTTCGTATTCAAATAATAAGGCACCAGGAGCGTGAGCAATCGCCTTATATAATTAAATTGGATCATACGTTATAAAACTTAAATAAATCAGTTACTTTTTGTGCTTTGTACTGAATGTCGTTAATGATATAAAGGGTGTAAAGGACAACTTTCCCCCAAACTGATACAGGTTGCCCAGTCAATGAAAAAAAAAACACTTCCCCATACAAAATGGCCACCTTGATCAGAAACAAATTTATTCGTCACAGTTGTCTAGTTTCGATGACTGAGCAACCTATCAGTTTGTGGGAAGCTAAACCTTATACCCTGTTTACAAATATTATACAAAAATATTTATATGACTTCATTCGGATTAACCTCTGAAATGATTGTAATGTTATATTATACTATAATACGCAATATTTATAATATAACAGACTTGGGCGTAGCTAAAAAACCTTACAAATTATGACCTAAGATATGGTACAGCTGAATCCTAGTTGTGGGTTTTTATAATTATTGCTTCGATGCTTAGTAATATTTGTGTTTCGGAAGCCCAGTACAGTTATCGTTCACTGAAAAGAGCGATAAAAATTAAAGACTACAATAGTTATGAAAAGTATACAGCATTGAGCATACATTTGCTAGCAGTAAATAAGCATTTATAAATGAAAATGTGCTTTAAATACAAGATTAATACCCAATAATAAAGGTATAGTTTTTTTTATTACATATTAAAATTAATGAGTACCAACTGATTCCGTCTCGATGAAACAATTAAGTATATTCGAAGAACATTAAATTTTGTCATGTTTCTCATTTCCACAAAGTTCCGTCAGTCTCATAATAATAGCAGCTAAAGACTAGTTGCCGTAAGTCAGTACTCGACAAGCTTTGACTATTAGTGCTCAGCAGTATTTTACAAGCATTAAACAGTTTCTTAAAACCCATAAATAATTCGATACCGGATACTTTCCGATGATACAAAATCACAACTCTTTCATCCAAAGAAATCAGTATCATTAAAGTTACCTGCTTATCCTCGTGATACTTACAAACTACAACCCCATACACGCGGGGTGAAAATATCATCAATAGGGTGTATTTTACACTGGTTCGCAATCAACTGGCTTTGTTGATATTTGTGTTGATGTTAAGACGAATTCAGCAACATTTTAAGACACAAGTTGAAAGCGTACGTTTCGTTACACCTATATAGTCGCGAGTAGCGTTCACTCGACCGCGAACCCGGCGGTCTCCAGAACGGCCTGTTTGAGTTTGTCGTGAAGCCGCTCCTTGCTCGGGTAGGGAGGCAGGTCCAGCCGGTTGAAGCAAGTGTGCGCCTTCGGGAGAGAATCCGGCGACGCGTCGGCCACCAGATGTAAAGTGAACAGTCGCGGAGCTGCGGCGCCGGTGGAGCCTTGGAGAGCTCGGAAGCCGGCCAAGGGGACTCGCCGGGAGCCAGTTACGAACTGCAGTAATCTTGCTCGCATCTCCGCGTCGAACTCCTCGACGATCTCCCAGAACCAGCCGACTATAGGCGCGTCGGGGTTCACGTGCTTGAGACGCGTGTGGCGCTTCCAGTCCGCCGGGTCCAGATCGGCTCTACCCGCTAGCAACGGCTGAAGATCTCTCGGAGATAGCGGGCGGAGGAGCTGCGGGGGGATGATGTCTGCTAGACCGCGTTGTAAGGCCAACCATTGCCTCTCAGCGCCGCGTGTGAAGCGATGAGCTACATATAAACGTACGTAGTCTCGCTTGTTGGCGTCGGTGACGGGCTCGTTGGTTCCCCCGGGCCGCAGCTCCACGCTCCTCACGGCGCCGAACGAGGAACACTCCACGGAAAACGTCGTGTCTATCACGCCCGCGATCGAGTTGTCACTGCAACCAAAAATGAGAAGGTTTCAGTTTTATTTTCATACGATTTAGTGGATAACCAGCATCCGATCCGTTTGTTGGCAGGCTGAGCAGGCATCGTAACCTAGCTTGATGAGTCTAGACATTTTATAACTTAGACATTCTGATTTTTGAAAATGAAATATGGCAGTGTCCTCCAGCAGACTTATCAACACTAGGCAATATCACTCACAGCATCCAAGACAGCGAGCGGTGCAGCTCAGGGTCCACATCTCTGATGTCCCGGAGCGTGATGGGTCTGCCCAGCAGCTGCTTGTAGAAGGGCGCGGTGAAGGCGGCGTCCAGCTGGTGCCCGTGGAACAGCGCCACGCCCAGGATGCGCCCAGCGAAGTGGAAGTACGACAGGTGCTCGGGGTTCACCTGGAAATCCCAATTTTTCCAATTATGTTTCATGAAGTAGCAAATGAGGTGAGAAATTGCAGAATAGGTTTCTGGAAAGAAATAATCCTACAAGGCTGTCACAAGTTTATTTACGACCATTATCTGCTGGAAAAGATTGCCAATTAATGTCACTCACAGCAGAATCAGGGTTAATCTGCAACGCGTATCGGTCATCCCCAGCATTGGCGTATTGAAACAGTCCATAGTGCGGGTTGAACAGCTCTCGCCCGAGCAAGTGCAGCCACTCTCTAGCGACGCCGCCATAGTCCAGCCCCTCTTCGCCGCGGAACTTGACGAGTAGGCGCTTGCGTAGTTCCTTGCCGCGAAGTTTCATTACTAGCCGGTAGGACTCTTCTAGGACTTCGTTGCGGGACACCTGGAAGAAGATGAGACAAGTGTGCTTTATTTACCTGTTTGTTTGGTAGCAAAGATTTGGCCATGTGTTAGGTACAGACTATAGATATTGAGAACGATTCTAGATGCCATTGGCTAAAGCTAAAATTTAAATCTATCAGAATCTGTCACTTTCAAACTATAAAATTTGAATAAGGACAGGAGATCTATTCTCTCCGATTTTTTATTTATAGTCTGTGATTTTATGCATTCCGTCACTTATAACCGCCGTCGTATGAAGTGGAAGTGGCGGATAAAAGAGACAGATAACGATAAAATACTTGAGAAACGTGCAAATGCGCGCCAAAATCTTGCGGATAAAGCGTAAAACCATAGAATATACATATCATGTCCTTTTTCAATTTTATTATTCTGATAGTGACAGATAGATTTTAATTTTAGCTTTAGCCGATGGTGAATCAAGCCCAATATAATATTATACTGATGGGTCAGAAATTCAGAATAACATTACCCCATTTCTTTCAGCGGGTTTCGTATAAACTAAACATGGAATACAGCCACAGAAAGGTCAGCAGCGTTCTTTGTGAATAATAAATCTCGCGCTACGCTTGCTAATCGGAGGTCCTTGTCTCATGTTCATGTCCTGTGGACTGTCGTGTTGTGATTAACATAGTGGTAGTTTTAATGTAATATCTGACCTCGATCCTGCAGTGTCCGGTCTGCGGCTGCAGCGCCTGCAGTTCCGCTCGCAGCACGCGCGCTTTAGCAGCTAGATCGCGCTTGTATTTGGGTAACGCGTCGTCTACTGGCTCGTTGTTGTTGTTTGTGTTGTTATTGTTGGTGGCGGGGGGCGCAGGCTGCGGCGGGGGGGGGACCGGGGCCGGCTCTGGAGGTTGAGTCTGGAACAGACGAGAAAACATCTCAGAAAAAATGCGCTTATCTGTGATAAGATAATATTTCCAATACATTCGCCTTGTTTTCACGTGTCAAAGCTATGATTTAAAATGTTACAGAAAATATAGCAACAGTTTGAGGTTCATGTTCTTCTTTTCACAGGTCACATCCTGGTCACGGCACCAATAAATGCTTATCTGTAGTGGAGCAAGACAAAATACAGGGTGTTACAACTCACCAGTCTCGCTGTCAAGTCAATGCCAGCCTGGGGTCAGTGAACTGTGTAGTTCTACTTATTGTAGTGGTCCACGAAGTTGGGCCTGCTTCCCAGCCGGGGGCACCTGGTCGCAATATAAGGTGTTAACTCACCAATCTCGCTGTCAACGCCAGCCTGGGGTCAGTGAACTGGGTAGTTCTATTGTTGTGGTCCACGAAGTAGGGCCTGCCCGAAGGCGCATGCCTCATCTCCCAGCCGGGGGCAGAGGCCCGGCCGCCGTGGAGCAGTGGCGCAGGTGCTGGGGCACTCGCGGGTCGTGCCATGTGGAGGCTCCCGTTACCGAGTTGTAGAAGTAGACTTGACCTTGGGCCGTTGTGCGCATTTCTATGGGTGAGAAATAGAAATGTTAGGTACTTAGAGAAGCTGCGTGTAAAATATTCCTGTGCTTGATATCTCACTGTCAGTAATAACATCTCATTAGAATTAAAAAACTTCCAGACGGAGTGATGACCTACAATTGATAGAAAGGAACTGTATGTAGAGCCGAAAAGACTTATTTATTACTAGCTTTCCGCCCCGCGGTTTTACCCGCAGCTAAATGTTTTTTCCCGAGGGTATGAGATATTTTCCCGCGGTAAAAAGTAGCCTGTCAGGCTATGTCTTACCGTAGCCGGGCGGGAGGTCAGTGGCGGCGACAGGAGTGGTAGGTGTGGAGGGCTGGGGGCTGGTTGGAGTGCTGGGTGCCGGCGGCGCCCGCGACCTCACCACTGCGGTCTGCGGCTGCGGTTCCGGCCTGGAAAAAGAAAAAAAATACTGTTTTTTTTTCTGTTCCATACATAATATTATCACAGCATTGACTTCCCACATAACCTAGTTTGCTGAGGTTCGATTTCCGGCCGGGCAGATATTTGAATAATGAATTTAAATGTCTGTTTCTGACTCTGGGTGTTCTTTGTGGATGTTTTTGTGTATGTCCATGGCATCCAAGGAATCCTAGTGGGGGCTATGAGTGTGATCGTGGTTTTTTTTTTAATACGCGCTCAAGTAGGCAGATCGTGAACTACCTAATCGAAGTTGTATTAGCCAGATCTGGTTTTAGAGATAGTTTTCATATAGGACAGGCTGTCAGCTCATCGTTTAAATTAGAAAACAACGAAAATAACAACTGCTATTCTGAGAAAAGCTTAGTGTGGCTTCGTACAAAACAAACCAATATTACATGATTTCATAATGAAGTTAATAGAAAATACCTCAGTAACACGCAATAATTTTAATGCACATTACATTCAATCGCCTATAAAAATCGTAAAAGTGTCGGCGATAATGATGATATAAGCATACATTATAATTCCAAGTAGTTATTTAACATCAAGTTATTAGGTTTGGAATGCTATACATGTCGTAGGTAGATTTGATAATTCGAATCTTCGCGAAAATCCTAGGGATGTTGTGAAAACACGTATAATTAGACAATGGTGAAAACATTACTGGAAATAGATAGGTTCTTTACGAAAACACGAGTCGTTCTATTAACACTTGATATCCTTAACTCTAATTTGCTAAATTTTTAATTACTGATTTCATCTTATTCTGATTAGTGTTCATGATTGACATTTAAAACGCCAACCAATCAGAGGAGATCTTGTTTCGGGTGCGTTGACTGACCAATTAGCGTTCTAATTTCATAATAGCTAACTTTTTGATTCGCAATGTTTCTATAGTAACTAGTTTTTTCGCAAAATCCTATCTTTTCCATTTCTAGTAAGATTAGACAATGTTTTCACAATTACTATCCGTGTTTAAGCAAAATCCCTAGGATTTTCGCGAATATTCGAACTATTAAATCATCCTACGACATACCTATACATAACATAAGTTTCGTTTTGGTTCACAATGAGGTATGTGTTTGACGCAACGAGATAGACACTTTGTTGATTTTCCACGAAATGTAGCGACGCTCTGATAACCAAATGTAGTGCGTTGCGTGTTCCTTTCGCGGTATAAACGTTGTAACTTTAATACAACATTCCTAGCACGATTTTGGCGAAAAGTGCCGCTATTGTCTAGTAGTCTGAGACTTAGGATCTCGATCCAGAAGTCGTGGGATCGATCCCCTTGGGGGACACATAAAATAGGGGAAATTTCAGTATTATCGCGTATTTGTTCTGTAAGCTAAAACGTTTGTATACCAACAGTTATATGTTTTGTGCTAATCTAAATACAGTCAAACAATATTATCTATGCCAAGAAATCTGGTATCTGGTGGTATCTAATCTAGTAATGTGATTGTTATAACTATTTTCGGAAAAGATAAATTAGTACACGAGCAGCCGAGCACCTAGCTAGGCACAGATTTTGACTCATTTCGCACGAAATTATACTATTGATAACAATTTCAGAGAAAGGTTTTCATTAGCAAACATTATAAGAATACAATTAATATAGTTTTAGTCTGAAAATATAAAGTTGATTAAAACCCGTTATATCAATGTTTCACTATTCGAGATCTATGTGCTGAAATACAAGATAAGAAAAACAAATATTTACGTTTCATGGAACATAAACTTTGCTTAGTGAGTTTTTAATTTCAGTAGCTATGGATGGGTACCAAATGCGCACCTACATTTTACATATTTGTACGCAATAAAAACCTTGCTTATTTTACTATCCAAGCTGACACGGTGTTCATCAACTTATTCATACAACTGAAAAAGATAACTTGTAAGCGTTGTCGCCGCATTTAATTTTGTGACCATTTACTTTTCAACTTAGAGACAAAGATATGACAATGCTAGCTTAAGTAGTGTTCACGCAACGAAAACCGACTTGGCGCCTTCTTCAAAGTTCTTCTAAGATAGTGCAGAATTTACACATCAAGGTGCCGATAATTATACAGAGCCGAGGACGTACCATGGCGAAGACTTTTTACTTACCGCATAGATATAGACGGCGCATGGTTGAGGTTGACCTCGGCGTCGGACGTGGGCGACGACGGCGTCCCGGGCGAGGCGGGGGACATGGGAGACGCGGGGGACGCGGGGGGCGAGGGCGACGCGGCGGGGGAGCGTGCCGCGGGCGGGGAGGGGGACGACGGCTCCGGCGCCGGACGCTCCCATTGCGTGCGCCGGAGGGCGTGGTTTACGTAGTATGGTCTACAACAACATTCTGAGATTAGATTTGAAGTGATAGAAGACGATATTGAAGGGAACTTTACTGATAAAATTAAAATAATGTCATGCGAAACGTTCTTCTTGTATATTGACGTATTTTTTTGTATTTTCGATAACTAGTAATAAGTCCGTTCCGTAGTTTTCAAGTTTATCGCGTTTAAACAGAGAGTCACAGCAGGCGAACTTCGTTATATTTTCCATCTTAGAAAACATCGATTGAAAGCGAAGAGGAAATAAGAGAAAATATTTGATACTCTACTATTTAAACTCAAAAACTACTAGACTAATTTCAAAAATTCTTTCACCATCAGAAAGCAGAAAGCTATGTTAACCCTGAGTAACATAGGCTACTTTTTACTGCAAATCTCAATGAGCCGGAAAATACGGCGCAAAAAGCTAGTCGGACATATTTTTGCTTAAATATGATCTTTGATTGTCTATTTAGGATTAGACAGCGATTTTCCTACCACAATAAACAAAGCAAATCATAAAGAACAAAAAACTCACACAACAGGGCGTAGAAGCATTCTTTTGATTCATGTACAGGAAAACCTAAACAATTAAAAACGCAAATATCCTTCCATAACCACAATGACGTAAACACAATTTGGGGTTAATCACCATTCATAAATTGGGTATATTAGCAATTGATTTATTGACACAGATTTCCTTATCTTTGTTAGTAGATGTGTTTGTAAACAAATCCTACTATCTGATGCTAATCAGCTATTACTCATCATTGCATTACGAATAAGTTAATTATCAGCCACTTAGTGTATGGTAGACACAACAAAAACATGCAAACTTTATTTAACTGTTAACTGTGTGATGACTTTTTATACTAAGTATTTCTTACTATTATTAATTCATTTCTTTTCATAAGAAACTAGTAAAAAATTTACTGGCATGCTTTTTAACTCCATTCAAAGCAAAGAAACTCATTCTCCATAATCTCCATACATATTAATTGGTAGGCAGATGACTAAACCTCCGAAATATCTTTCACATTCATTTACCTGCCACTAGAAGTGAATCTCTCTTCCCAATGCGGTGGCAGCGGCTGCTGGGTGTGAGTGGGGGTGACTGGTGGGTCCCTGGGGGCTCTGACGTCGCCCGCGGGTCCCACGACTGCAAGGGGAGAGCCTTCCCCGGCGGCGGAGGCCGGCTCCCCGCGCGCTCCGTCTCGGGACAGCAGCGACACGATCACTTGACCGCGCACGCCGCACGTCTCGCCCGAACCATCCTCGCATAGCTCTAGACATTGGTCTAGAATAATAGGTCCAGTTTAGTAGTTTTAATGTGAAATTGACATTTTATTTAATATTTATGAGGTAGGTAACTTTCTGGACTATTAAAATAGTCTCAAAATAACTGAAAAAATATACATACAATTATGCCTATTTACTCTACAGGGCAGGCTGAGTCCTAACATGATTCATCTGGTTTTTCAGCTAAGGTTTTGTTGTGTATTGCTGTAGTGATGAGTTGTCAGCCTATTGTTGAAATTACTTTAGATTACAGTACACCAAAACCCTAACTAGCTTTTACAATATCCTTGGGAAGGGGAACAGCAAGTAAATTCTAAAAAAAAAAAAAAACACTTGAACTGTATTTAAAATGATTGTTCAATTATGATTATCTAGTTTCATTATCTACTGTAGTTCGCATCATATTTTGCAATTCAATGTCTTATTCATCTATGAATTTTCGCATAATCTTATTTTGAAGTGAATGAGCAGCTTACTGAGAAATCAACATTAATTTCATGTTTATTCATTCATGTCTTAACAAAGGCATGAATGCTATTAAGACTTTTAATAAGGATTTGTGTCAAGGATAGACTTGGTAAGAATACTAAATTAGTAAACAAGACACAGAATAGAGCTGATTAAATTTTTGAATACTTACAACCAGTGTCCTTCAATTTATGTACAGTGGAAGGTTGAATACGGACGCACCCTAAGAACCCCGAGCCTTGTCGTTTGTGGACTTTTCGTTGATTCCACACACTGAAATAGAAAGTTATTTTACATCCTGGTTCATACAGTCAACAACACTAGATAAACATAATGTAATGATGACTAATAGTTTAAGAAATTTTTAAAAGCAAAAATGTGCACTAGACACAGTGGGACAAACTTGTTTTACTGGTTTCAACTAAATCCAATTTATGAAATGAACACCAATTTATTATGTTGTTAAGACAGTAGACAGACACATACCTGATGGTGATTCCATCTCCTTTCGTTAGGTAAAGGTCATAGTGTGTGTTCCATTTTGGATCAAGGGTGGCTTTCACAGCATTTGTTGAATATACCTGCCCACTGCCATCTACAGAGATCTTGGCAAAAGGATCCGGTAGTCCTATAAACAAATCGAACAGTCAATACCATCAAATTGCATAATACTCAGGTGTTTAGTGTGTCAAGGAGCTTCAGACCAGATCTGGTGATTGCTTATCATTGTAGCACGAAATTGACAACTTCAAGGTAACATTATCTATTGCACCTTCACAGCGAGGGCATACCGACGGCAATAAATGCATGACTGCGTGACTGCGCGACAATATTGCAGAACGTCTCGACACACGCCATGTATATTCTCAACGAAAGCAAAATTACAATGGCAAATTATGAAAAAGCTGGGAGAAAATGTATTGAGTACTTACGAAATAGATCTCGTCGTACTAAATTCCTCGCGCAGAGAACTAAAGAAAAATAATTAAGTTCAATTTAGTATTTGGAATGCAATAATCAAAAGCAAAATAATCACAGGCACTTCGTAATGCTAAGGCCGTTGCAATTGGGAATAACTTACTTGTGAGCCTTATTTTTTGCGCTCCATATTTACGATTCGACACCGGAGTGGACATTTTAAGTATTTTTAACTAAACATCACAGGTTAAATTCAATAATTTTGATTGCATTTCTACTTCATAAACTTACAGCCACCATTTTTCTTCCATTCCATTGATGATTTTTTTTAAACAGTGTTGCCAGACCTACTTTCTGAGAATAGCTAAAATAATGATTTCAAATATTCATAAAAATAATAGTATTTTTTTGTTGTAAATGTGTACCTATTCTTTTTCCTATATCTTAACTTAACGAATAAATACTAATTCCCAACCAAAGTTGATTTAATATTAAACTTTTCAAGAAGAGAAATAATAGAGTACCTAGCCTAGAATGCCTAGATTATGGAGACTTAGAAATAACAACTTTTCCAGGAAAAGAAAATAGTAGAAAAGTAAAAAAAAGAAAAAATAATAATAAAGTAAAACTGTTATGACAGGTATAAAAAATACCTGACAAAGATAAAAAATATTGTTCTGGCAACTGTAATCAAAAGAACGAATGAAAATGTCATGACAAACCAATCACTCATTCATTCTCCAAAAATAACCAATCAGAAATATACAATAGTGTTGTGCTTAGTCTTGTCTTCCGTGGTTTTGTCGGTAAAAACCGGTTATTTATTTATTGTTTATTATTATTGGTTCAACAAATGTTCAAATAATAATTATTTATAATTTAATAGACGTTTACTAGATAATAATATTTCGGATGATTTTTTGTGTACGAAACCAGGTATTTAAATTGGTAAGAAATTTATAATTGAAAGTTAAAAATAATGCAAAATACTACTGTTCTGAATAAATGTTTATCATTGTTATCTTCTTTGTATTTATTGTGTTATTTGATCATTGCGATAGTTGCGCACAGTTCAGAGGACATTTCCTTCGTTTCTAAACAGGTAAGCCAACTCAGCATTACATTTTGCCTGTGTTATTTATTATCATAATAAAATCTCTACTACCCTATTTAATACAGGTGTATTGTACTGTACCTATATATTCGGCAGGGTGTAATAACGTACCTATATCATATTCGGCAGGGTGTAACGCATTAAGGTGTAACGTAGGTACCTATATTTGGTTGATATAATAAAAATATAGTTTTCTAGTTTTTATAGTTCTACTATTTCTTTCTATAGATACTACTATCTTGTTTTAATGTTATTTTGTTCTAGGTAGAAATGAAACCGATCATCATAGTTCACGGTGGTGCTGGGGATATCCCCACAAGCCGCGTGCAGGGTAAATTAGATGGCATAAGAACAGCAGTTAGAGCAGGGTACGAAGTGCTCAAAAAGGGAGGCTCATCCCTGGATGCCGTCGAAGCCGCCGTGGTCTCTATGGAGAAGGACGAGAATTTTAACGCTGGTTACGGCTCAGTACTCAATCTTCGTGGTGAAGTTGAAATGGAAGCAAGTATTATGTGTGGCACTAAACTGGATGTTGGAGCAGTTACTTTGATAAAGGACTTCATGCATCCTATAAGTATTGCTCATAAGGTTTTGACAGACTCTCCACATTCTCTGTTAGGTGGGGAAGGAGCCAAATTGTTTGCTTTGGAAAAGGTTAGTTTATAGTAAGAAAAACCGTAATTTAAATAAATAGGGAATACTTCTAATTTACTATGTAAAAAAAGAATTGTATGTTAAATATGAAAGAAAGAAATAACCTGCGCCTCTGGATTGCCGGTCCATTGCACTACCATCTACGCTACCGAGACTGAAGCCAGGGTGACGAAATTACTATTCTCTTTCTTATGTACCTACACGTCATAGTGCTATGACGTGTACATAAGAAAGAGGTGCGCCAGAGGCGCAGGTTAGAATCCTGCCTGAGGTCGTGGCCCGAACGAATTTATTATTTTCTTTCTTTCATATTTATATTAAATAAAATAGCATTGTGAGTGCTAAAATATCCTCAAAAATATAATTGTATATATGTTGTTTAACTAATTATATGAAATCTTTCAGGGGTTTAAAACCGTTCCTCCAGAATCACTTGTAAGTCAGCATGCAAAAGATGCCCTGCAAAAATTTTTGAAACATGGGGAATTTGGTAGAACTGAAATTGGACCGAAAGATGAAGTAAGTAACTTATAATTAGATATGAATAAAATAATCTATTTTCGCTTGTCTGACTAATAGTGAATTCATGGCTGTTAACAAACTATAAACCTATATCTATTACCTACCTATATATCATGATAATTTGTAAATGTATTGTAAACTTATTTAAGTATATTTAGAGAAGCCAACCAAACCATGAACAAAACGTTAGCTGTTCATGTCCATTCGGTATCCAGTCAAGCCACAACTCGTCTTATTGTAGGGATTGTCGTTGGCCAATATATGCGAGAGGAGAATAGGTAGGTATATTGAATTCAGTCCTAAGCTCGAAAATGTAATATATTGCTAACTACACACAATCGGCCTTTCAGGGTGGTGTTGGCACTGTCGGTGCTGTAGCAGTGGACGCGAAAGGCGTCGTAGCAGTAGCCACCAGCACTGGAGGAATGAGTGGCAAGGTTGTCGGGCGCATTGGAGACACTCCCCAGATAGGCAGTGGGACATACGCTGATGATAATATTGGAGGAGTTTCCACAACAGGTACTATGCAATGATTTCTAACTAGCGTTTATTTAAAAAAAAATTCATGAGGACCTTCTCGCCAGAACTGTACCAACAAACGTTGTTGGATTAAAGATCTTCAAATATACAATTGTGTATTTTTATTAAAAATATTTTAAATTTCAATAAATTGCTGCAGGTCATGGAGAATCTATTCTGAAGTACTGCCTGGCTCACAGCATAATTAAATTGATGGAAGGTGGCGTTGACGCAAACACAGCCACCAGGAATGCTGTAAATGGTGAGTAATTTTCCTTACGTCATCACATCATCATTGGCCACGACACGACATCTTGATCAGATGATTTCAATTTCGGAAAGCTTCAAGCACGAGTTTTCATTGCGTAGGCTTTTATTTATAGGTATCCTATTTATTTATATTAATACCACTTTATTTTTATAGGTATGACAGAACGTCTAAATAACACCGCTGGTGCTATAACTTTGTCGAGTAAAGGTGAGGTTGGAGTTCATTTCAGCTCTAATAGAATGGCTTGGGCATACGTGAAGGACAACAAAACTATTTACGGAATTGATCAGGGACAAATTCTTGAAGACTCGTATTGATATTATAGCTACTTACACTTACACCTAATCTAAGTTTACATCTTAATTTGTATGTGGAAACTTGCGGAAAAAAATCGCGCGAGATTCTACATATAAATTTTTGTTTTAGTTCTATTTTTGTTTGTGTTACCGATAATTCAAAACTAGGTAGGTACCTAGGAATCGGGTAGGTAGGTACAAGCATGGAGTAATATAATATACTAACGTACAAGTACAAGTGATAAGATAAAATAGTAATAAACTGTACCCAGGAACATAAGTCAAAATATAAAAAAAAAACTTGTTTTGCGCTTTCATACAAAGTTGATATTCAGCTGACTCGTTTTTATATTTTGAATGTATTTTGGTTTTTTGATAAGTTTCTAGGGAAAACTTGTTAGTAGTAACCTATCATTGGTAGTCATCTATCATTTAAGCCAGGACATACCTAGTTAGTGCCTACTTAGTTTTGGTTATTGCACATTAACAAAAATCCTAATATTATTTATACAAGTTTTTATATTTTAATTTAAATTTCTATAAAATGAGAATTTTCAAATTGTTTTTGGGTAAACGGTTTTATATATGTATGAAGTACCTATATATTTAATTAAAGACTGGTTAATCTATCTAAGTATTTTACTTTATTTTTAAACCTCTTTAAAATTAATAGTGGGTACTTTTTTCCAAAGGTTTATCAATAAAAGGCTAAACCAAACAACGAGTAGAAATAAGTTTACTTATTTCCCACAGAAGTTTCATATTTGCAAGGTCAAATATAGCAAAAGTTCCTGACTCCTCAGAATAAAAACTCTGATTGTATTTGGCTGTATGAATTACCGGTCTTCCGATTATTTACGGTTTTTGGAACCTCTAAACATTAGTCGGTATTGCTACCAACAAAAACTTATTTTGATTTATGTTCTTTTCATTAGTACCTGGTAAGAGTGGTAAGGGAGAATAAACTGTAGTTTTTTTATTATTATTTATGAAAAACCCTTCCTAAAAATTAGAAAAGTAAAGGGCGGCGTGTTTTCGCTCTTCCTTATCATAACGTCTTGGAATTTCGAAGTAAAGAAAAATAAAGTATAATAAAAAAAAAAACTTTTGTAAGCATTTTCTACTATAGCAGTTGGCAACATAGACATATGTTTTTGACGTTTTGTGACAGTTGACAGCTGGCAGCTGCCCGCAGGCACACGATTTTGTTTGTAAAATTCAAACTAAAATCGGGGTTGTTCTTATATTTTATATTTGATAGAAGACGTTGAAATTAAGTACAAGCAGTATGATAATTAACGGAAATATACCATTGAAGTTTAAACCCTCGGAATTGCAATGTTTCAACTGGTTCTACAGTATTGCACCATGCTTTGCTGTAAACGCTTCTAAAATAAATATTATAACAGATCCGCGTGTATATTACGATACATTATGCGAGAGGTTTAAGAACGCTCAACGTAGGATATCCGTTGCAAGTCTTTACGTCGGCACCGGTCCTATGGAACGGAATTTATTGATGGTTACTAAGGAGAGTGTTCAAAGCAAGAAATTGAAATTTCGAGCGCTTTTAGACTATCAACGGGGTACGCGAGGGGAGGTGAACTCTCGGTCGTTACTCCAGGAGTTTATTGACGACATGCCTGACCAATGCCAGTTGTCTATGTACCAAACACCTCGCCTTCAGGGTTCTTGGTCTAAAGTTCTGCCCTCTAGATATAACGAGCTGATTGGCTTACAACACATGAAACTTTACATCGCCGATGACTCTGTGCTTCTGAGTGGAGCCAACTGTTCCAATGATTACTTCCAAAAAAGACAAGACCGTTATATTGAAATACATGATGCTGATCTTGCAGATTTTTATAGTGAACTTATAGGTATGATTATGTAAGTTTATGCTAGCTTTGCTCTGTATTATAAATGCTTTACTCAAGTACAATATAAAAAAATGTGTTACTGGATAATAATCCTATTAAAACTATTTTCAGATGAAGTTAGTAGTTTCAGTAAAAAGTGTTTAAGTAGTGGAACTGAGGGCAAAGAAGAGATGATTTTACCCAGAGAGGTAGTAACAATGCAAGTAAATACCAAAATAAGACAATTAATTGAGGACTGGACAGCCAAGCAACAATCTTTACCAAAGACCGATAACAGTGGTAACTATTCTAATGAAATACATATCAAAACGTAAATAAGTTGATTCAAATTAATAAATGGTTTTTGGTGTACTTAAATGATTCCAGTTTTTTAATATGTTTCTCAAACAATTTCTTTATAAATATCCTGCTGGACAATAATATATTTAAAATTATTAGAGTTACTGATTTATAATTTGTACCATTTATTTTCAGACAAAGATACATGGATCTTCCCCCTCATCCAAATGGGTGAATTCAACATCAATCAAGATGAACAAGCAACTCTCCGGTTTCTATCCTCAGCTCCAAAAGGTTCCTATATCAGACTCGCAACAGGGTACTTCAATTTAACAGAACAATATGCTACCGCTTTACTGAAGAAGTGTAGTGCAAATGTTAGTTTGCTGATGGCACATCCTAATGTGAGTTTTATTCTTTATGCATTCTTTGATAATATTATTACTAAAACCCTCTTTACAGAAAAGCAAGTCATACACAATACTAATGTCCATAATAATTTTGTCTTTTCCATAATTCCGTACTTTCAAATAAATGACCTTGAGTGTGGCAAGACCATAGTTACTAATACAATTTCTATTGTTTCAAAACTGTTATCAAAAATGTTTGCATGCATGCAAATGCAAACAATATTTAGTCAGGCATGGTAAAAATCCCTATTATAAGGCTTAAGTCTACCTACCTATTTTATTTTTCAGGCGAATGGTTTCTTAGGCGCATCAGGTCCTGCTGGAGGTATTCCCCATGCTTACTCACTTATAGCACAAAAGTAAGTAATCAAAAAATTAAAACCACGAATATTAGATTCTGTAGCTAAGCATAACAAGAGTTATCTATCATCTATAAAAGTATGTTTGTATATTTAGAATGATTTTTCATAACAAAGTGTTGGCAAAATAATTTATAATTGTTTTTATTATGTATGATTTTCAGGTTTTGGGATAAAGTACAGGACTCAAATCAAGCTAGTAGAATACAAATGCTTGAGTATGAGCGCGCTGGATGGACTTTCCATGCAAAAGGTCTTTGGTAAGTTTAATTGAATAAAACTATGATCTAGTAGTGATTGTGTGTGTGATTGAGTATGAATTTAAATATTTATACTTATAGTCTTGTCTTGTCTTGTCTTGTTTAGCCTTTAAGTACCTACTTAAAATAAAAAAAAACTTTTTGACTGCTATATTTAATTAGAATTTACGTAACTGACTTCAATTTGATTTGAATCAAAATAAGTAGTCTGTAGTTTTTTGTACTTTTTTACATAATTAGAAATAGTGAGTCTCATTGGCTTAATATTAGGCAACTATGATGTCAATAATTTCATAGCTTTATTCTCCATACTTCAGGTATTACCCCCCGGGTAGGAGTACGCCATGGGGTACTATAGTGGGATCAGCGAACCTCGGCGAGCGATCCGTGCGCCGCGACTTGGAGGCCCAAGCCGCCATATTCACCACCTCACCGGAACTACAGGTGAATTAATTTTCCTCTAGGACCATGGGGTCGAATTTTATAAAGTTATTTTTAGCAATATACTTATAAGGTTTCAAAATGGATTAGCTTAGCAACAAAAACAAACTTGCATAATAGTGGCAAAATCAACAAAGGAATGCAACATAAAGCAATCTCAAAATTCGTCTCTATCCTGTCCATCTTCCAGTCAGCCAGAACCATCTTTAAAGTCGTCTTAGGTAATTACATCAAACACCGCATAAAACTCAAGTACTCCTTGACCTTATCCCGCCAGCTCCCTTCTACCATCGGACATCTAGAGGCACCGCAGGATACCATCCATACTTGGTTGATATTCCACCAATACGGACTAAGAGCTACCAAAACTCTTTCATAATGCGCGCGGCAAAAGAGTGGAACTCACTACCTGCGTCAGTGTTTTTCGTCCGACAGGCATCTTCAGGATGAGCTCGCTCTATCTTCTACTTCGTCTCTGTCGCTCCCGGCCCAGATTGGAGTCAAGAGAAAACCCATTTATAATTTTAAAAATACCGCTTTCGCTGCATCGGACTATTTTTAGGCATTTCCAATAAGATATTGTATTATGTTTTGCTGTAGTGATGGGTTGTCAGTCCCTCATCTATTGTTTTTCAGGAGAAGCTGCAAGAGGAGTGTGCAGCCCTGCATCGGTACGCGAGCGTCTGCGGCCGAGAGCTTGAGAAGAGGCAGGTCCCGCTGTGGGTGCGCGCCACCGTGGGACTATTCCGGACATACTTCTAACTGACAGATAGCTTTAGCCAGGACAGTATTTAGATAAGGCAGACTCGCCACTTCGGAAAACTTGGTTGTATTCTAAAATACCAAGACGTTTTAACTCACTCATGCACATGTTTACGAGTAGCCTAGCTGGTATTGATCTTTGTATCAATGTAGGTAAACCTGCGCTTGTGCAAAGAATTACTTCTTTGGTTTTTAACGTCTCAGAAGTTATATAACCCATATAAGACCCCATAATTTCTAATTTTTATGTTGCCAAGTTAAGAAAAAGTGTTGAGCTGCCTCAAATTCAAAAACTACAGGACTTCAGATCTCGATAAATGTAATTTTGATGAACAAATCTTTATGAGAATTACATTAGGTAGCAATTTTGTGCAATTAATAGCTTGTAGAAATAGTTTTTAGCAATAATTTGTTATAATAATTTGTAATATTTTGTTTGTTAAAGTATGAAGTTATTGTTACAATCTGTTAGAATTTTATTTATGAGTAAAACGAAAATAGTTCGAAATCAATTTTTAATCTTATTTTTCATTCTTATTATCATTCGTACAATCACATAATTATAATTATCTCGATTCACACTTAAAATTAATTTAAAATAAATTAAAAGAAAACATTCTGCAATAATTTATACAAAAAATTCAGTCCTTTTGTGACGCTATTTGATTAGAATTAAAAGTGTACAATGAAATACAATAATAGGAATCAGGCACATTATTCATAATAATACAATATTAAACCTAATGAGTCTAGAGAGTATTTCTCTAAAATGCTGAAATTGGTTAAAACACTGGACAGTAACTGTTACAGGCCGTAACGACAAATATTAATAATAATAATTGTTCCCATAAAATAAAAACCTCACTTTTGAGCATAATCAACTTTGATTAAAACAATCACTGCGATTGAGCAATTACACAACATACTTATGTTTTAATAATTATATTCGTTATTATTGTAAAATCATTCATTATTCTTTGAAGCAATATTTTTGTTAATTTAAATGAGCAAAGCTTGGCTCTCTATTACACAATTAATCAATAAGATTCAAATTATATTATTGAAAAGAGAATATAAGTTTAAACTTCACCATTCAAGCTGGACAGTATTTTATCCTAATCTTTGGTGTGCTGGCATAACTACGCCGAACTACCGAATGCTGTTCTCTGACGGAATCATCGGACTGTAAAAACAACTGTAAAAATTCTATATTTTAATTTGCAACAGCATTCGGTGATCAGACCACACGGAACAAATGTGATGTGTCGCGGTAACGCCGTCCTCCTAAACCTACGAACGCTGATTAGGTACAAAAATAGTTCGCCTATCCAATACAATTAAGTCTACTTAACAATAAAGTATCGCGAGGAGGCCGTTCGGGGGTCAAACAGCGTAACAACGAACAACCAACGATCGACGACAAACGCGCCGACAACTCCAAAACGATTATTCAGTGCATGTGTACTTAACAATACTGAGTACAAAATTGCTGGCATTTTTTTTTTTTACTTTTTCGTTTTGACGTCAGTCGTCACGTCAGTCGTGTTCAAGATTACACTGAGTAGTCTCGGAACAGTCATTGTAAAAACGAAAAGATTCAAAAATCTTCAAACTTAGATTAAAGCACGATACACGAAGTGTAACAGTGGGCTATGGCGAGCCTCCTCAAATTATAATGCTACTTAACGCAAATCACACTAAGGTAAATTGACTAGGCGTGTTGTGAGTACCGACCACCAGACTCAGGCTTCGATACAACTCGAACTATGAAACTCAAGTGAAGCACTCGCAATGTATAAAAAAGTTATGACGCTCACGAGAACGAGCGAAAGTGATCATCATTAGAATCGAGTTATAATCGGGTTTCTGCTATGTAAAGCATGCACCAGTGTGATAGTTCTATAAAAATGTTTTTGAAGCAAAGACACCAACTGTGGGGAATTTTTGCTCAACGACCATATTACAGAACTATCACGCATCTCATGCACGCTTTACCAAAAACACAAAAGAAGCATTTTCAATCATCGAATGACACTGTTGAGAACTAGCGAAAGTTACATCGACTCATCAGAATCACAGGAGTATATGAGCATACAGAGACAAAGTTTCATAGCACCGCTCTGAGCTAGCACCTACTACATATCGCCGATGTCTGTAGCAGTGTATTATAGCGCGTTTATACGAAGCTTACTCTCCGCAGTTCCTTACTCCTGATGTCTGAACCGAGTATTGCTGCATCGAAACCTAGCTCTGAGCGATCGGGCGCAGTAAATGAGGTCAGAATCCTGCGACATCGGGCGGGGGGTCGGGGGGCATGTAGTGCAACTCATCCACTGGACCACTGAACACGTTATACAAAACTGCGAAGAGCGTGCAAGCCGCGTAGGCTCCTAACGCTGCCCACCACAGTAGGCGCTCCCATAGTCGCTGCTGCGCGTGTTTTAGAACTAGAAGGCCGATGGTTAGACCTGCTAATGCGCCCGCTACGTGCGCCGCGTATGAAACAGGTGGTGCCTCCTAGAACAACAGAAAACAGCGGTGAATAAGGATACTCTTCAAGTGAAAATAGTTGTCGAATTGTTTGTAAGCAAATATGAAAATAAGTTACGTCTTTTTATTACAAATTGCATTTTCTTGTTAAAGAGGTCGTGGAAAATCGAACATCAATTTATTTTCGATGAACAGTTGGACTAGAATATAAGTTTACGAATGTGCACGGACAGAATTTAAATATTTCTTTATGCCGCCTCTAAATGAAATGATGTTGAAGAGTAAATCTTTCCCATTTCTTTTTTTTTTTGTGATACAAATTAAAGCGAAAATCAGGAGCGAGTACAAAGATGTGGCACAAATTAAGTCTGTGTCGGCGTCTCATTAAGATGGCACAGGTCATGCATTCCTGTTCGATGAGATTTGTTGCGTTCAGAGACACCGACTCAATATCACGCATTTAGGGATTTGTTGAATATGATGTCATCTTGCAATGTAGGTACCTACGAAATTAACTCAATCGTCTTCAACAACTCAACAAATCAACAACTCAAGTACAAGTAAGCTAAGAATCGACATGCAGACAGACGGTAATTCGTTATTCTGCGTCTGCGTCCTGTAGTTATGGCTGGAAAGTCACCTGCATACATTGAGATGCATATGCAGATGCATAGGGCAGCGACGAGGATTTTTGTTAGACGATAGAAAAAGAAAAGAAAAAAGGAGACGAGAGAGGCCTTTGCCCAGCAGTGGGACGACGTAGGTTAGATAAGATAAAAAAACATTTCTAAGAAAATTGATTCCTCTTACCTTAGTATACCTAGCGTGGACTGCGAAGCCCACATCACAGGACGCGACGGCCAGCGCTGCGACCAGCCTGACTGCCCCGTATCTCATCGCGTGGAAGTTCAGCAGCGCGTTGGCTAGATGCGCCGCCAACAGAGCGTAGACTCCGCCAGAAGCCCCCGCTAGGCAGACGTCAGGGTCCAATACTGACGCAGCTAAGGAGCCGCCCAACACGCCGGCCAGGTAAACCGCGCCACAGCGAAGCGCGCCGTGGACCATCTCTAGAGGTAGACCCACCTGCAAAAGAAAAACTTATAAGGGCTACTGTACCACACTACAGTATATGGATATGGGATGGGCCTACCCACGAGTCTACCCCAGTCCAGTCCAGTCTGTTTGCCGTTTGGATGGATCAATGGCAAACTGTTTGCCATTCACAATCCAAGATGTTATATATAATGCCGCTGCCTGTTGCCTAGATTTATTTATTTTGTTTGAATGATTTTACAATGTGCTATTTTAATCCATCATAACATTCATCACACGGCGGGCGATAGGTTATAATATTTTAATTTAATCAGTGCATGAGTAAGTAGTTCGTGACGTATTTCTATTTCGGAAGCTATGAGCTGAGCCACTCGAATGTTTACGAATTAGCAGATCTTTTCCACGTTACGGCGACTTCTACGAATCAAAACAATCTTGAGTCATCTTGAGCTGTAGTACTACTCATTTCGATTCGAAGTTAGGTCAGTTCATTTCATCTGACGCCAACTGTTACGTAGTAGGTAATAGGAAACATTATTTTCAGAAACGTTTCCATTCACCAAATATGAGGTGTTTTTCTCAAAAGTTTGCTAACGCTGAGAATAAAATCTTAGAGCGGATATTTTTTTTATACGAAATAGTCGAAATCGTGTGCCAGTAACTTCAGTCCCAAAAATACAGGATTTTGATCACGTCTGCTTGGCGGCAGGGGTGGTACTTTTGCAGGCGGCTTTGCACTGCTTGCAAAATACGCTGCAGAATCACTTACCGCAAGTTGCACGAGCAGGTTGAAGGCGAGGTGCAGCCAGCCGGCGTGCACCACGCTGTAGGTGAGGAAGCGCCACAGCTCGCGTCTCCTGTCCGGCCGGTACACCAGCGGACTGTCCACGGGCACGGGCGCTGCTGCCGCCGCGATGCCGCCCGACCCAGCTGCGTACCACGCGAACACACCCAGCTGGAACAATTCATATAAGCTTTAGTTATTCGCCTATAGCTCTTTCGATATAAACATAGATGCGTGACTTGACTAGTTTTCACTCAAGGTACTCGTTACAAATACCTACGAAACATTTCTGACATTGATTAAAATCGATAAGTTTACTACGTAAAGGTGGCAATCGCCTGTTAGCCCTGAAAAAATAAAGTTTTCATTTGAAAAGACGCCACTTAGTGAATTAATAACTACCACTTCAGAGAACTTTTACCTACGTAACAAACGATTGTCCAGTTTTTCTCGGTAACTACTTCGCACTCTGACCTACAAAAACAGTGTCCAAGAAATAAAGAGTTCGTTCGCATATCCGTTTTGCTGGCGAACATCCGCAGAATTAGGTTTGTCTGGCAATTGACCTAAATGGCGACATTATTCATAGAGGGAAAACCGTTAGCACAAATCTGTGCGTGGGTTATCTATCTGTCTGGCTGTAGTAGTAACATTACACCTTCGGAGTGAATCAACCTGTGACGAACTCAGGGTTGCCACAGTATGGAACTTTTTAAAGCGCTCTGAAAATGCTACTCTTTTCTGAACAGCTGCAAATTGAAGTGCAATCCCTGTGATTTAATGGCATTCAATTATTCACAGAGCTCGTTCATTAGAATCGCTGCAGCATTTTACGAAATCGATAAGCTTACTTACTACACGTGTAAAAGTGAATTTATAAACTTTTCTACTTTTCGTCAGAAAAGTATTGGTTATGTATTTTTGAGGATTTTAAGCACTCACAGTGCTATTTTACGTCCACTATATCGTATTAAAAAGAAGTAAGGATTAATTTCGCCATTCTGACTACCGCCCCTGTTGCTCAGTTGGCAGAGCGATGGAACGACAATCTAAAGGTCGCAGGTTCAAACCCCGCCCGCGGCGAAATTTTAATTTTTTACTTCTTATATTTATTAGTTATGTGACTTATGTGTTCCTATTTTAGGGCTGCTTGTGTATGTTGTGCAAATAATAGTAGAGCATGTTCCTTTAGACTGAAGTATGCATGTTGACAGATAGATCATGTTGTACCTTTCTTTGTGTATCAAAGAAATTGGCATCCCTGTTGTTCAAAATGTGACGCGTCAGTCGCCACATGCGCCAAACAGACCAATTCTAATGTTTCACGTAAACCGTTTGTTTGCGCGGATGTGAAATCCGCAATTACTCGTACATTTTTAATTACCGCAGCAACTAGAGCGCGCAGCAACGGTGCTGGGTAGAAAGTGATGCACACTCGCGCACGCGTCATGCCAGCCAATAACCGTATGCATTCTATCATCGATGATGCGCTATTGAATCGAACTGTGCGCTATTGATTTCATACCGATTCGATGCAACCTACTCTCGGTGAATCACAGACACTTCGCTTTTTGTAAATACCATATTTTTATAAAAGAAATACGTATCTATAGTCTATACCTAATACAATACTCTATAATAGAAAGCTTTTCCAGCTGAATCTGTCGCTCCAGTTCACAGATCTCTACATAAATTCTCAACTTTTCGACGGACTTAGGTTGCAGAAGTTAAAAGCATGCAATAAAAAGTCCGTAAAAATTTGGAGAAAATCGTAAGCTCTATTTTAATAGAATCTACCAAGAAGTTTTAGGTGATATGTAAGATAATTTGCTAACGAAATCGAAAATTATTGGTGTTGCTGTTGCGCATTTGTTACAGTATCTTGACTTAGAATTAGTAGGTACATAGCCCGCTCCGCGTATTGAAAATTCAATCCGCTTCTTGGTCTGATTTTCAGATTGGAAAACCTTTTCGAACTACCTCAAAAACTCTGCTGTTGATGCTCACCTCTAAAAGCGTGACGGCGATGATGAAAAGCGGCGGAGGGCAGCAGGTATACCGCTCCTGGTAGTACTTCCGTTCCCGCTCCTCGGGAAGCACCTCCATCGCCACCAGGTGCACCATCCTGTTGGCAAAACACGCACTTTACAGTCATGGACATCACACGACAAGTCTGCGGGTTGGCAAACCCATCATAATATCACAAAAACCACAAGACGCCAATGCGATCTGATAATCGATTATTGTCTTTCACTTTTCAATAGCTTTAATTTTTTTAACGTTAAGGAGGGAAGTATGGGAAATCGGCTAAACAAGATTCGGAAATTGACTAGTTTAGTACTTTCAAAAAAGTTTTATTAATAAGAACATTATACCATTCTATTCAGTATAAAATGGAGAACAACGAGATCAAATAATAATAACATACAGTCATATAATAAATTACAGAAAAACGTTTGAGAAATCAATGAAAAAGTATGAAATAGTCACGCAGCTCTTGACTAAGTGTAAGTTTTTGAGCGACGTAAAAGCAACAATACTTACATCAAATTAATTGCAAAAGAACAGAGAACACGTAGATGGTCATTGTTTTATAATTCGATTTAAATAGCAATTGCAGTTAGGTTAGTTATTAAATATGCAATATAATTTGGCTCATTTTTGTCATACAAATTAGTATGGCGCGCGCAGGTCAAAATTCAACCTATATTATGACAGGCACGATGTTCCATTCTTTCAGTCGCCTGCGGGCTGTCAAGGTGAGAGGTTACGGCCGCTCGCATCCAAAATTCCGCCATCTTTTCTTGTATACTTACAAGGTAAAAATCAAGTCTGTCACTGCAGTGGTACCATAGAACAAAAGTAAAATAAGTATACAATAAAAAGAGGTTTTATTTCAAGCACATACCCCATAATGTAGAAATAGTTTACATTACGTAAAATAATAATAATATTATACTAGGACTTTAAAAAAATATGTAGCAATTTTTTAAATAGGATGAAACTGAACAACTTTCCACAAAGAACATAGGTTGAATTACGAAAAATAAATTGGTCCTCCCATACAAATGGTGTCAGCGGCTCGAGTCAATTTCTATGGGCGGGACATTTTATTTTTCATATTTCGAATTATTAAAAAAAGTTGTTCAGTTTGAGAAAAGTTGTTCAATTTTGAGAAAAGTTTCAATTTCCAGAAAAATTGTTCAGTTTCCAGAAAAGTTGTTCAGTTTAAAATAAGTTGTTCAGTTTGAAAAAAGTTGTTCAGTTATGAAAAAAGTTGTTCATTTTTGAAAGCTGTTCAGTTTGTAAAAAAAAATGTTTAGTTTAACATTGCCCTCGATTCTGGCCGCCCCATTCTTAACTTATTTTAAGATAGCGCTGTCACTTTCTTTACTTTGACATAAGAACAGGATAGCAAATAAACACATGTGTTTGACGTTCCTAATTTGACATAAGCTGCTTTAAATAAGAACCGAACATAGAGCATGTTCCTTATTTTACGTTAAATAAGCAATCTAATGTCAAATTTAAGCAATTTAATGTCAGATTAGGAATGTCAATGTCATGTGTTTATTTGCTATCCTGTTCTTATGTCAAATATAAGAAAGTGACAGCGCTACTAATACTAATGCTGTCTCTTTCGAAGGGCATATGTGCAATATTTATGGCCGTACTGTACGTATGAGTGGAGATAAAGCATTGTATGTGTTCAGCACAATCCCCGAAATCGTTCATTGGCCGAAAAAAAGGATCATTTCGCGGATTGGCAAATTCAAAACGCGCAATCCCCGAAATGTCCTTTTATTTCGGTTGTATTTCGGCCATTGAGCGTTTTGAAGCAACCATTCGCGGACTGGCAAACACGAAAAAGCCAATTGCCGAATTCGGGGTTTGGCAGGTATGTAAAACGACCAATCCGCGGAGTGGTACTGATGAAATGCCAGCCCGCGAAGTGAGCAGTTTTTGATTCAACCACACCGCGAAATGGCATAGAAGAAATGCCAGATACCGAACTAAATAAAAAAAAACGCTGTCATGGGTCGTCGGGTCAACATGGGTCGTGTCGGCGGGGATGAGTTGTCAGTGCGGGGTGAGTTGTCAGGGCGGGGATGAGTTGTCAGAGCGCGATAAGTTGTCGGTGCGGAATAAATTGTCAGCGCATCATAAGTTGTCAGTGGGGGACGAGTTGTTAGTGCAGCGATGAGTTGTTAGTGCGGAGATAAGTTGTCAGTGCGGGATGAGAGGACAACTCATCCCCGCACTGTCAACTCATTCCCTACTGACAACTCATCCCGCGCTGATAATTTATCCCACACTGTCAACTCATTCTCTACTGACAACTCATCCCCGCACTGTTAACTTATTCCCTACTGACAACTCATCCCGCGCTGACAATTTATCCCACACTGACAAATCATCCCCGTTCTGATAACTCATCCCGCACTGATAACTTAACCCCGCACTGACAACTCATCCCCGCAGACATGAACCATGTTGACCCGACGACCCATGACATGGTTTTTTTCAATGTAGTTCGGGGTCTAGTATTTTGTCAATACCACTCCGCGGATTGGTCGTTTTACATACCTGCCCATCAAAAAATACCCGTCCTCCCTCGCTACAACTGTTCCCGCGCCAGGGCCAATCAAAGCTCCCCATACAGAAAATCCTTGCATGACAAACAGTTGCTGGTAGGGAGAGAGGATACAACAATAATAATAATTTAACACATGAAACACCATAATAGTGCTATCAGCTCCCCCCACGAGCAACCGTTTCTACGCCAGAGCCAAATCAAAGTTCTCCAATCTCCATACAAAAGACCCTGAGCTTGTACGGCAGCCATTTTGAAAAATGGTGGAACCAGAAAACGAATCAAAAATATCGAATCAATACGTCAGCGACCTCACACCTGCTAAATTTCAGACTGATCGGAGCAATTTTTTTTTGGGCGCCATTTTGTATCCGCCATCTTGCATTTTCATGACCACTGGAAGTAGCCCTCCATTGTCCTACCTATCTCTTATCTTTGAGGAGATATTTGACTTTTTATTTTGTATGGCGGCTGGATTTTGCCTAACCCTTACTTTGACAAAATACTGGCCATAATCCAGAGAAAAATTTAGTATTTTGTCAAAATCCTGAGAAAATCCGGTGTTTTGATTAAAAAAACTGGATTTTCTTAGGATTTTGACAAAGTACTAAACTATTCTCTGGGTTATGATTACGCGCTGAATACGCGCAGAGGACGCAACTCATAAGTTTAGCGAATGCAAGGCCTGCGGATCATTTTAACCTTTTCACACTATGCTTGCGTTAGTATCGCGTATTTTGTACGCAAGTCAAACGCGCTGAAAACGTGCAGAGAACGCGCGTGTGCGCGCGTATTCAGCGCGTTTTGCTATAGGGCAAGGTGTTAAATTGGGCCATGACTTCTTCCCGGCTAATACTTTCTGATCTAGACAAGATCTTTATTTCAGATGACAGGTGTCTAACTTAAAATGGCAATGTCTCAATAACTATCGATCCTAGAGTACTGGTGTATAGGGACAAATGATAAGCCTTGACGAGATTTACATTTCAAATGACAGCTGTCAAAAGTGACACGGTTATCCGAAATGTAGATCTCGTCAAGGCCTATCATTTGTCCCTATACACCAGTACTCTAGGATCGATAGTTTTTGAGATATTGCCATTTTAAGTTTGGCACTTTCAGGTCTGTTTAGTTGTATTGATGTGAATTATTCAAGACCGGAAATTGCTGCTTATTTTGAAGTCTTGTACCGATTTCCACCAGTTTTTGATTTCATTTAATCTGTTCTTGTTAAATAATGTAAAAATAAACGTTTATTTGATGTGTTCTATGTATAAAGGGTAACACACCTATAAATGTGATCTCTGATCAGTGTTCACTGATGTTCCACAAAAAAATTAAAAGAGTATTTGTTTTTCTTGAAGAAAAAGGGAAACTCTTGTCGCATATAAATAAGTAAGAAGAAATATTTTTTATTTTTTTTATTTTATAGTACAATACTTACCATTACCACGTTAACGCTACGTACAAAAGTGAACATCTCTATTATGCTGAAGAATGTTCTCGCTCTTAGAGGCGCAAAACGTATTTCAATGGTACCACTGCAGAATCAACCTATGTGTGTGTGGACGGCCTGTGCCAGTATGAGTAGCGAAATAACGTCAAATTTTGACAGATTTCGAATACCGAGCTCGAGGACATAGACCCTTAAAGGTCATCTTCTAAGTAGGAAATATTGTTGCTTATTCCATGGTTGGTTTTATCCTATTTAGGTTGGTATCTTAGTCGGATACGTTGAAACACGCACAAGAGAGTGGGTCAATGGTTTGCACAAAATTATTATAATACTTGGAGAAGTTCAATTACTGGAGACATAACTGGAGAACTTATCTCGTTTCAGTTATAGTTTCAGTCACTCCGGATTAGTTTCGTTTGTACAACAAGTTCTGTTATGTGTTGACCAATGTTCATTCATGGTTTGCGAGTTTAATAGGCTCAGAAAATATTTAGTCAATTATACCTACCTACGTTGTGTGTGTTGGTTAGTTATGTGTTGTTTAATAAAAATATGTAGGTACCTAGGTTAGGTATTACGCGGGCATTACGTTGAGTGGAGTGACCGATGAATTTCTATTGATCTTTCCTATCTATAATTATGAAATCGCTCGATTCTAAGAAAACTACCAAACCAATAAATCAACTCACTCATGGTCATATTCAGCTGGGTTGATCAATAAATTCATGCTGGACGAGCTTGAAGAATACATTGTAAGTTTACAGGCAGTAAAACTATTTGATCTGCTGAAAGCGTCAACAGCAAAGACTGATGCTGCGCGTTTTCTGTGTCTCAACGTCTCAACCAACGTCGAGAGCTATTTACGATATTCAGAACAGTAAAGTAATTTTCGTTTTATTGAACGAAAGCACACCATACTATACGTCACCGTGACACGACAAGAAAACATAAAAATATTTTTTGGCGACAAGAGTCGGTAAGAGACTTTTGATTTTTTGTAGACAACAAAAAATTTGATTTCACGTTACAATTTTGAAACGACAAATTTTAATTTCCATAATTTTGTATGCTACATGTTACGGAAGATTTTCGAGACGAATCATCAAAAAATTGGTTTGTATTTTAGATTGTCAAATCACAGCATACCTACTCGATTCCGAATGAAACCTTTTTGGATAAAGAGATTATATAAAATATTGTACTATGCGATGCGGATGGGGGTTGACCAATCATTTAAGGTTGTGCCACCATCCTACCATGAATCCAACTCATGAAACTGAACAACTTTCCCCAAGGGACATAGGGCGAAATATGAAAAAAAAAAACAATTCACTCTTCTTCTAAACAATGCTCCAGTTATAATTTTGTATGCGAGGGCTTTTCTGGTGAGGAATGCGAGGGCCTTCTTTTTCATAGGTCGAAACCTATAGGTATGCCATAGGAATAGTTGTTCAGTTTCATGAGTAGGTAGTACCCGGTTTGGTCAGCAAATTTTTTTACCATCAGTATTCTGCTCTGCAGATTTAGAATAAAAGCTCCTGGTCTTTGTCTACCAGCTACGTAATCACCCCATGATGGTATTCTAAAACGTCGTCGACGTGTAGTGTTGAAGATACTGCTGAGTGCGGGTTGTGTGAAGGTGATGTGTGGTTTTATGTAGGTACCTGGCGAATAGTGTGGGGTCGTCAAGCAGCAGCCGGAAGTCGTTCTCGGAGCATACCTCGCGGTCTCGCTGGTGGACAGCGCATCTATAGCTCCTGGTCCTCTTGCCGCTCATCTGCAATAAACGATCACACATTAGGTACATACAGCATTCGCAGTCTGTGGTCTCTAGAGCGGTCTGAGCCATGGGCTTTCGATCCAGAGATTGTGGGTTCGCTTCGCCCGAGGGAGACGCAAAGAACTTGTGAGATTGTTCCTAGTTTCATTAGGACACTCTAGGATCACCTGAGTGTCGTAAGTCTGAGTGGGAATTTTATAAATATGAAATGCCTATTGTATTGAACTAAGCATGAAATAGAATAGCTACTTAGCTATTAGGCTATTAGCTACATTTTATTTTAGCGCAAATATAAGAGGGCATATAGGTAATGATGATGATAATGATGTCGATAGGTTATAAATTATATACCTACCTACAAATTACTTTTGACGATTTAATTTTCATTCCTTTATTGTTTGTGTGGATTTAATATGATCGTGTTAACAAACTAAGTTGAAGTCACAGGTTTAAGTCGTAAAGACGCTATTAAAATTTTCACGATTAGATATACTGCGCGCGAACATCTTTGATCCTTAAACGCACATAATTTTGTTGTAGTTAGAGACAGGCAGACATTTTAATCCTTTTTTGAGTAAGGGAGTAGGTACTTGCTCCCTCTACGTTCACGGTCCGTTAACTTACTAACGCTGTCATTTTGTTAAGGCTCCATAGTAGCTTTACTTACATCCTTATTTAGTTGAGTCCAAATAATTTACTATATAATAGAAATTATATATTAAAAAGGTTTTTATCATTGTGAACACTTAGCTGTCTTGTCATGCATATGCTTGTAAATTGCATTCATAATTGTAATTACTACTTTAAGGACTTTTTCCTTGTATTGTGTAATTTATAGGATAATTTTGCAGAGTAAGGAAACATGTTAGAAAAATATATAAGATGTTTTTGTAATACCAATAAATCAACGTGGTTTAAACTACGTCATTGAGATACAATACCTTTCAGAAATATTACAATTGCATTTACCAGTAAATAGGCCATCAAATAAATAAGTCCAATAAGTTCAAGTTTAAGCGCACTTAAATCTTTTAAACTAGCAATTTACATAAACATCTCAGAGGATCCAGTTTTCATGAATGAAATAAGAATATTTTTTGTTCTTATTACATTGTTTTAGCGTTATTGTAGTGCGAGGACTGGCACTTTAGCTGCGAGGGTGGATTTATGTGTCGCGGCGGGACTGCCCGGCCGGCTGGCAAAGTTCCAGCGCCTATCGACCCTATGTAGGGCTGCTAGTTTTAACCGCTTTTAGGAATTATCGTCTCGATCTGAACACATATAGGTAATGTCTCTTTTTATATTGCGAAACGAGCGAGTAAAATTTGAATTTATCCTTATTGATATTACGTGCGATAAATATGTCTAGGTCTGTGTTTATACGAAACCTCGATGATTTCCTAACATTATTTTGAAATTCTACCAAGCACGGGCGTGAATTTTTGTTGTTATAATAATGCTGACTGATTTTATATTAAATTCGGCTGTTACATACTGCTAGCCCTGCTAGTAAACCTCGCCGCGCCCGTTGCCGCCCTTGGAACATGTCGTGCCATATCGATATTCATAATGCCCACCGGTCAGGTTACCTAAAAGCTCGGTGAGGATTAACCCTTTTAGGGACAAAGGTAAAATTTCATGTCACTATGTGAAGCAGTAGTAATGTTTAGGAAGTTTCCCTGTTTGTGCTTCTGGCTAAGGTAGAGGTCGATTTCTGTTGAAACTCTTTGGTTTCTGTCCAATAAGAAACACCCTGGCCGCCTTTTTACATGTCTTTTTTTGTATATTCTGTTTGATGTTCTATGCCAAATTATCTTGATAAAAATACGTTTTTACTAACACACTGCGTGGTTTATTTTATTCTGCTTATTTTACTACTTGTAGTAACTATAGGTTATGGGAAAGCTATTATAAACGTATATTTTACGGGACCTTCATTGCGTCTGTGAATCAAGAAAAATATTCACATAATGGCTCAAAGCGGAGACATTCAGCAGCAAACTGGTGGAACACCATCAACAGCTCTAAGGTACCCAATTCAAGCTACTTCTTCTACCGCCCCATCTATCGAAAAATTAGACGGTTCATCTAATTATGGGAGCTGGTCTTTTGGCATGAAAATGCTTCTGACAGATCTAGACTTGTGGAACTTTGTGGATTCACCAGTAGACATGAGATCTACCTTGAACGTAACTGATTTCAAGAGATTAGACTCCAAGACTAGAGCCAAAATATACCTTATGGTAAAAAGTCATATTTATCCTGTCATCCAAAACTGCACCAGCGCAGTAGACACGTGGGAAAAACTAAAGGAAACCTATGCTAACAGTGGCCTTCTACGACGCTTGAACCTACTCAAGAAACTCTTTAATTCAAAGTTGGTAAGAAGCAGCTCTATGGAGGACTACGTCAACAGCATTCGCTCTGTACAGCAACAACTCACTGACATTCAACATGCAGTCGACGACGAATTTGTTGGAGTTGTGATGCTAGCGGGTTTAACTGAAGAATACAACCCTCTGGTCATGGCTTTTGAGCACTCCGGATCCAAGATTACAGCTGATACTGTCGCCTCACTACTGATGAAGGAGAAGCATCGCGAAAAACCCTCAACGAGCAGCGACAATACAGCACTATCTACAGGTTGTGACGGATCGAAGCGCAATACCAAGTTCTGCGCATACTGCAAGAAACCAGGCCATCTTATATATGAATGCAAGAAGAGGAAGTACAAGAATTCCAAGAAGAATGTTACTAGTGCCGCAATTGTTACTAATAATATTTCTGATTTAGTTCTTTCATCCTCATTTCATTCCCATCCCACAGAATCCAAGGATATATGGTTTCTAGACTCAGGTGCCACTACACACATGAGCAACAGAAAAGAGCACTTCCTGCATCTTTCTAGACTTATAAAGCCAGTAACTGTTGCGAATAATAGTCAAATCCTAAGCGAAGGAAAAGGTACAGTCTCTTTAAATGTTTCTAAGAACATTCACGCTATTTCGGAAGTTCTTTATGTACCAAATTTAAACACTAATTTGCTATCAGTACGTAATTTGGTAGTGAAGGGTTACATAGTAGTATTCGCTAAAGCAGGGGCATACATTTTATTACAAGATAAATGCACAATTTCAGGTGAAATTGTAGCCACAGCCTCAAATTACAAGGGTTTGTATAAACTCGACATCTGTGAGAGCGCCAACTTGACTACGGTCAATGAGTCAATGTCACTCTGGCATAGACGTCTCGGGCACCTCAATGTCAAAGCTATGGCAATCTTGAAGAAAAGAGGTCTAGGTATAAATTACAATGCAAGTTCGCATGAAACCTGCATACCCTGCCTTCAAGGTAAACTTGCGAAAAAACCCTTTAAAAAGTCTAAAAGTAGGTCGCATAACTTACTAGATCTCATACATTCCGACCTTTGTGGACCAATTAGCGTACAATCTTTTGGAGGCGCTTTATACTTACTTACTTTTACTGACGACTTCAGTCGAAAAACTTTTGGATACTTTTTAAAAGCTAAAAGCGAAGTTTTTTCGAAATTTGTAGAGTTTAAAAACCTCGTGGAAAATCAAATCGGGCGCAAAATAAAATGTTTACGGTCGGATAATGGTCGCGAATACGTTAACGGGCCAATGTCTAACTTTCTACGCGAAAACGGAATTATCCACCAAACTACAGTCCCATATAATCCACAGCAAAATGGAGTCGCAGAACGAGTTAATCGGACAATTATTGAGAAAACACGTACTATGTTACACGACTCGAAGCTACCCAAAGCTTACTGGGCAGAAGCTGCAAATACTGCAATCTACTTAAAAAATCGCTCTCCTACCCAGTCTCTCAATAATAAAATCCCTGAAGAAATATGGTCCGGTCAACAAATCGATCTCTCTCACCTGCGAGTCTTTGGTTGCGATGCACACGTGCTAGTACCAAAAGAGAAGAGAACGAAACTTGAGTCCAAAACTCAAATATGTACATTTGTCGGATACTCGACAGAAACGAAAGGCTATCGCCTCGTAAATCCCTCAAATCCAAGAAAAATCATAACTGCTAGGGATGTAGTCTTTTTAGAAGACAATATACGTACCGTAGAATTCCAAACCATCAATGAAGATCACAGTCCTTCTGCCACAAATGATACAGTAGAAATTCAATTTCCAGTTCCTTCTGATATAATCCCAGGACAATCTTCGTCGACGTCACAGCGTAGTAGTACAGAAATACCCGTCAGTGAAACTGAAAATGTGCCTGCGCCTGTTGAAATTGAAAATGAAGAAGTCTCTGCAGACACTGAAGAGGCAGCTACAGACCTTCAATCAGGCAGCACCACGAATGCTACCGCTGAAGACCCTGTCATTGTCGAACGAAGGTACCCTTTAAGAGAAAGACGTCCACCGGTGAGATTTCAGGAAAATCTCTTTCTTACATCAGATTTGGAACCAGAAACGTACAAAGAAGTAACTGATCACCCGCTCAAGGATAAATGGCTTGAAGCCATGAAGGCTGAATATAATTCATTGATGAAGCACGGCACCTGGACCCTAGTTGACAGACCTAACGACAGGAAAACCACCAAATGTAAATGGGTATTCAAAATCAAAAAGGACACATCCGGTCAAGTGACCAAGTACAAGGCTAGACTAGTGGCCAAAGGATTTACCCAAGTCGCAGGAGTCGACTATGGTGAAACCTTTTCCCCAGTCGCTAGACTATCTTCAGTACGTCTTTTACTCGCATTCGCTGTTCAAAATGGTTTGACTGTCGACCACCTTGATGTGGAAACAGCCTTTCTAAATGGAGACTTAGAAGAGGAAATATATATGGAACAACCGGAAGGCTTTTCCACTGATCCAAAACAGAAAGTCTGCCTACTTAAAAAGGCATTATACGGCCTGAAACAGGCGCCACGCCAATGGAATAAAAAAGTCTGTCAAGCCATGGCAGAATTATCGCTAAGTCAAGCACCGTCAGAACACTGTCTCTACTATAAGAGATCAGGCAGCGATATCTTAGTCGTCGCGGTATTCGTAGACGATTTCTTCCTAATGAGCACCAGCGGTCCCATGAAGGAGCATTTCAAAAAGGAACTTGCGAAAAAGTTCACTGTTAAAGATCTTGGTCCTCTAAGGGACTGCCTGGGCATGAGAGTCACCCAAAACAAGGGCACTATAACTCTCGATCAAACAAAATATATTGAGAAAATTATAGACAAGTTCGGCATGAATGATGCAATAAGCGTCACCACACCGCTAGAACCTGGCCTTAAACTAACACTCCCTGACAAGGATGAGGAGCCGTTTGAAGCCCCATATCAGGAGCTTATCGGATCTTTAATGTACATTGCGATTTGTACGCGACCTGATATCGCACATTCGGTCTCATACCTTTCTCAATTCAATGCACATTACGGGGGGGTACACTGGAAATCCGCCAAGCGCGTCCTCCGTTACCTAAAAGGGACGAAGAATATGCGGCTTAATTTTCAATCCAACGGCCAGTTTTATCCAATCGGTTTTTCAGATGCCGACTATGGAAACAACCTAGTCGATCGCCGGTCGTATACTGGTGTTGTGTTTATGATGAGTGGAGCACCTGTGTCTTGGGAAGCCCGCAAACAGCGCACAGTTGCCCTCTCGACCACAGAGGCCGAGTACATGGCACTGGGCGAGGCTTGCAAGGAGGCTATTTACCTAAAATCACTCATCCAAGAAGTCTTCGCTATCACTCATACTCTGATCATCCACACAGATAATCAAAGTTCAATCAAACTGGCACACAATAACACATATCATGCACGTACCAAGCACATCGACATTAAACACCATTTTATTAGGGAATCATTATCACACGACGACCTCACCATCAAGTACATCCACACAAATGAAATGTTAGCAGACATCCTCACAAAACCATTACCAAAATTGAAACATTACAGGTGCATCAAATATCTAGGTTTAGGTTAGGTGTAGGTTTTGTATGTTATGTCTTTTTCTTTTAATTAGTGAGTGTCATATAAATATAAAGTGTAGATAATTGATAGGTGTTTATAGTGTGTATATATAGGATGTTTTTTTTTTGGTGCTAGTGTTAAGGTGTACAGTGAACTTTGATATTTAGTGTTATATGTATATAGGGTGTTTCCATTGCGGGGGGGTGTTGAAACTCTTTGGTTTCTGTCCAATAAGAAACACCCTGGCCGCCTTTTTACATGTCTTTTTTTGTATATTCTGTTTGATGTTCTATGCCAAATTATCTTGATAAAAATACGTTTTTACTAACACACTGCGTGGTTTATTTTATTCTGCTTATTTTACTACTTGTAGTAACTATAATTTCGATAGGATCAAATGTCACATAGACTGAATCTGATTGTCTTGAACGTGAAACGCTGTACCTAGAATAAATATTTTGCAAGTTATTGAGATGTGCGATTAAGGCTTTGCGGGTATAGCTGAGCCAGTGGTAGTGGGTGGGCGGGCGCCGGTGAACGACTGGTCGCGGATCGCGATGCCGATGCCAGACAGCCGCATTGTCTCTGCAGTCGTTCAACTCCAATTCCCACGAGACTGCAAAGTCCAATGCCAAAGCCCAAATACAAATAGCCTAGACGGGCCGCAGACGCCGGCTAAATCTGTCTCAGCAACCGTCGCTAATTCGGTGACGATGTGTGAAAACAGTCCGCAGATTCGCCACTGTCATGATTGATTAATCGCAAATTTTATAGTTATCCAGATTACATGCCGATTTAATCAAAATTAATCCAATTAGTTTGTTACTGCAATTGACAAATTTTGATACTTGACATCTTGCTTGAACGTCGTTAGTTTATTATTATTTGGTGACATTAGTTAGTATAATATTAAATAATTCTAATGTAACGAGCAATAATAGTTTAAAGGGTGGGTGCATATAGAGATAAAGTCTACGGTGGGCGCTGCACCGGTGCCAAGCCAAGAGGCGGTGCGGGCGCAACAGCGGCGGCGACGTGGGCGCCGCGTGAGTCACGCCGACATCCGACACGTCCGATACGTATCCGGAACCACTAACTAGGTACCTACTATTGCCATTGCCCGTCAAACGAGCACGAGCCTACGCGCAAGTCGCGACACAGTGCTCATTTCAATAACCCACATTACCATTCATGATTTATCGTTTGCGTAACTATTGCATTAAAATCAAATTTACGCACGCATTTATTGCGTTTTTTTAGCCGTAAGCTTAATATTTTATATCTTTAAATAATTGAAGTTTTAGTTTTCAAATAAGCAACTAGTATCTTTTGACTTCAATACCAGTTAAAGCTCGATATATTGAGCCATTCATGTTCAAGTATGGGTGCTGATTTATTGGCCGGTGACTTATGGACACCTACGCTCGCATAGATCCGTTGTACTGTAGCTTTATGAATGGAAGTATAATTGATTTTGTTGTACAGTTCATTCACTTGTATTATTCATACGAATCTTATAAATATTTAGTGAGGCTCTCAACTCGAGTGATACTATTTATTGAAACAATACAAAATTATTTCTTTTATTTTTCTATAGAACAGTTTACATGCTAATTAACGTGGAAAATTCATAAACGCTTTCTTTATGTGAATCTAAGATAATTAAACGAGCATTCTTGTGGAGATAAAATCTCGATTCTCAAGTGCTCCACTCGGCGCTTTCGCTAAGAAATAATGACTTCTTCAAGTGAATCCGCAGCAACTCGGCGGGGGGTTTTATCTAAATCTAGCATATTAATGTTAGATTTAGTATGGCGGAGTGATGTGCCCGGCACGTGAACGCTGGGAGCGTTCCCACGCGCCCACCTCCGCACCATTATGTTCTAATCTCTTCCAGTCTTTCCATTATTGTGTTGCCGTGAAAGTATTATATGCGTTTTGCAAGCGGGAAGCAAAACTATAGCGTTATTACGTTATATTTAACGGCATATATTTAAATTTTTGACAATGACACCGAAAAATCTCTGCCTTTGTTAATAATAGAATTCGCATTTAATTAGGATATATTGGTATAAAAATGATCAGGTTTTTGTTGATAAATTCTGTGTTTATATTTCTGTTTTTGTAGCAAGTACATTGGGTACTGATCTGAGAGATCGCTATTTGCAATATAATTAGTTAAATTACATCATACAATTGATAGGATGTTTATGAATGAAGGACGGAGTAACTTTAGGTAGCATGTCTTTCCCGGCCGCAACATGTCCGAACTAGTCTCTACTCTATACAAGTAGATCAGTAAAGGTATGTGCCAATGGACACCGAGATAATTGTTTTTATTTATTTTAGATTTGGCGTGTTCTGTTTTTTTAAAGCGGGATAATCTATGCTTATAAAAATTAATGTAATTTTTTTACTGACTTGTTCACACCTGGTTCATTAACGCAGAGCCTAAACTACTAAAGCTAGTATAATAAAATTTGGACAGCAGGTTTTTTTTAAATATAACCCACGCCACTAAGAAAGGATTTACGAATTTTTCATGGAGATTTGAAGTACGTATGAAAGTCTATTAAATTTAAAGAGCATTCTTAAATTCTGTGTGTAGGTAGGTTAACTATTAAAAAATATTGAACACAATATGTCTCAGCGTTTTTGAGAATTCCACCCCTTAAACTTAAGTAAATACCTATTAAAATAATCAAATCTTAAGTGGGCTTACTCTTTCTGGCAGACCGCATAGCTGGAATCAGATTTTTAGAAATCTGCGGCGCACGATTATACTAATTTCATCGCTCTACACATTTTACCCCGAGAATTTAGGTAACCCATTCCAATGAGATAGGATTATTTGACAATCTTCTTCTTGTAGAAAAGGCGTACCTACGTTAAAAATCATTTATACTACCAACGTATATTTTTTATTTGGTTGTTTATTTATACTTACATTTGTTACTCTTGTCTGTCTATTTAGGTAAAAGATGTACAGAAGTAACAGATAGAAGAGTTATCTTTTGCATTTGTAATGATAATTATAAGTAATAGATTCAACACTTCGTCTACCTACCAGGAAGGATTGTTAAAAGTATAGTGAAATTACGTGTTAATGTTAGAATTTGATTATGTATAAAAGTAGCTCTTGTATCTTTATGGTATACCTATATGGTATGTTCGTACGTACACAGATCTTTAAGGATCTCATATCATTCCACATAAAATATATGTTATCGACGACATTCAAAATGTACCGTTAAATAATAAAAAAAAAAACATACAAACATAAAACCTATTAACATTTTATTAAATAAATAAAAAAAGGAGCTCTAAAAACTGAAATATTTAAAGAATTGGTTCTTTAAATATTTTACAATATCTCTGATAAAATTATCAAACAATAGATTTTAGGTGCAATAGCAATTTCATCATGACCGTAGCCGTAGCTAATAAAGTGTCGTGCGTTACCGAATATCGAATAAAATCTGGCGGAGAAAACTAATTTTTGATCACGAATTCCGTGACATTAAAATCTTTGAACCAATTTCAGTAAATTTATTGGTCCAATATGATCTTTTATAAAAATAAACTTCTAAGAATAGTAGGGAAGTATAAGTAGGTTTGTTAACATACCTAATTCCTAAGATCAATTGATTTATTCAAAGACTAATTGAAAATAATTTATTTTAGGTACCTAGGTACCTTCTAGGCACTTCTAGGTAAAACTTTACGAAACTAGGACATCGACTTAGTTACGTAGGCAGGGCAAGCAGGATACACCTACGACATCAACATTAAATTTATTACTAACTGCATTTAATATTTCTTTATAATTTCTTGTAGCACAAAAAATTTATAAACAACACAAGATTGTTGTTTTTTTTTACATTATTTAAGTAGTCATTGTGTGATTGTGCTATTTAAGTAATTACAATAATTGTAATATTTTGGACATTCATGAAAATTGGTAAATAAAAAAAGTAAAAGATCAAAAGTTGTTAGTCCTAGTAGACTATTATTTGACAGTTCTAGGTTCATTGTATCAATTAAGCACTAAATTAATTCAAAATCTACTACGTGTTATATAAGCTATTATTATAATTATAAGAAAACAAAACAACAATATTAAAAGTGGGTAAAACAAAAAACAATCCCTGTTTTTTGTTTCCTAACCTATAATTTGTATGCAATGCTAGGTATTTTAAGTAATATCTAGCTCTCAAGTACCATAACTTGTATGTTATAATAAACTATGTGAAATTATCAATAAATCAATATAAAACACTACCATAAAACTTAAAAAATAAAGGCAAAACAAAGTAAGAAATAGCATACCCATGATTTTTCCAAAGTTTGAGATGTCACTTGAAAAACAATTTCAGTCCAGATTTACAGTCACTGCACGAAATTAACACTCAATCCAGGTTTTTAAACGTTTATTTCAACTTATTTACTTGACACTTTTAATACTTTCAACTGTAAAATTATTACGCGAACGCAATCAGCTGGCTCGAAAGACACGAGTGACACAGGTTTCTCATGCGAGCGCTCGGCGAAGACTGGCGTCCCGTTCCGTTCCGCGCAGCGCACCGTCTGGAAGTCGTTCGTTCGCTACGTTTCGTTTTCCTCTACGCTCCGATCGGACGGCCGGCGGCATAGTAGTTTTTTTGTCGGCCGGTGGTGGTGGTTCGAATCGAAGTTATGTTTTTTTAGGGGTGGTTTTTATATTGTTCCGTCCGATCCGATGTTCCGATTCTAATTAGAATCGGAATTTAGTTTTGCTATTGGTTTTGGTGGTATTGATATTGATTTTGCTATAATATTGCATTGCCGTGCTGGTCTGTAAATAGTCAGAACAATAAACAGAAGAGTAAGAATAGGTCACACTCTTATAATTTAGTTTAGGTAGGTATAATAAGTATACCTACCTACATAACTAGGTAGTTAGAAGGTAATAGTTTTATATGTTTCTAAGTACATATTTATAATTTTTTTTTGCCCAGTAGTCAGTAAGTAGAGTTACCTAGGTAGGTATAGGTAGCTAAAAACGTAGTTATAGTTAGTACTCTTATATACTGGCCTAGGCTGCAAATGTACTGTACTGTGTTGGTAGGTTTTTCCTTAATTTAGATAAGCACTACCATAGAATAGACTATTGTTCGTTAAATTTACAGAATAAACAAAGAATTTAAAATAATACGGCTAATTATTTGTTTACTTAGCAAATAACTAAGCTACACCACACCTTTGATAGTAAAATCAGAGAATAGAATGCTAAACAAAAACATGTCTCACCAGATGTTCAGGTATACCTAGTAGAGTTATTCTAAAACAAAAAACACAGGTAAGCTTCCTTGCCTATTCCCACGGAAAATCAAAACTTGCATTGTCCACCGGCATCTGGTGGCCACGTGCCGTCAAATTGTAGGATTTAGTTTTATTGCCATTATAGTTATTTTGTTTATGATCCTTTACAGGTGTTCAGCGTCATTGTTTTGCCTTTTCTCCTTGATTTGTTATCTTTTCCTGAAGGCCGCTCATTGTCTTTTTTTTGAATAATTACCTATATGAATAGAAAAAGAAGCTAGGTCCGTAGGCACCTAACTTTTGTGTGATGGTGTGATTTGGATGCTGATTAGATAAAGATATTTGGAATAGAACGTAAATAATCTTATTTAGGAAAGCAGTGCAAGGCAGTCGTATCTTTATCGTTTTACCTATAAATAGTTTTCCAACTCTTTAGCTGTAGTGTAGTATAGGTACTTAACTTACCGTACCTATCTAACGTACCTGAGTGGTACTGGTACCTATCTTACCTACATAGGAACTCCTTTTCATGTCTTTCCGAGTCACACGCGTGAAACTGACACCCTACCTACCTAAGTTCTAATGCAATTTTCGCGGCCCACCACGGCCCGGTGATTGATACGACGCGATCATGATGCTATGATCCTGATTCGCGACAGCTGGCCTGCGCGCGCGCAGACAGCTTTGATCCACCAACTAATGACATTTCACGCTATGGTATCGGAGGCATACAGTGAAAGAACAAGAATGTGGATCAGCTTGGAGGACGAAATTCATAGGTATTTTACAGGACAGGCACTGGTCATGGTCAGGTCAAGGAAGTTTTTTTTTACCATGATGAAAGCACAGATTAGTACAAATAATATTAAAAAAAACTACTTATAAGCGCGGCGGGCCTGAAAGTGCAAAGAATATCCCAGCTAGGCTAGGATAGGGTTTCAGTGTTTGTATTTTAAATGCGATGCGCTGACAACAATATGAAGTAGGTACTAGGTATGAATGAATTTCTGAAAAGAATTAATTTGAGTTGTGGCGAAAAGAGCTTTGACCGTTAACTATCTGTCTAGGATTTTACGAGTAATGTAATAAAATAAGTACAGGTAGGTACAAGCTGATCCGACCGACCGCTACCTAGATCAAGCTACGATGAATAAAGTTTGACACATCACATCACATGTTCAGTCAGTTCCATCAAATAGCCAATTTTGTCTCCACCCTATCTTTACATGTTTAGAATCGTCCTGTCGTCAGTTACCCTGCCTCATGGACAGACGGTCCGTCAACACATGGGCCGTATTACCACCAGGGCAGGTGGACACCGGGGGGTCGCTAATTTGGACAATATTTATTCGCAACATGGCGCCGAACAGTATTTTTTTTATCGGGTCATTATAGGGCCCATTTGTACAGGCGGCTCTGCTGATGCGCTTGCAACCACCTTTCGGAATAGGGGCTGGCTAGATGCACTTTTTTGAGGAACTTAGAGGAATATAGAAATCTAAATGTGTGTAATTTTTTTTATGTTACAAGGCCGGTATTAAAATGAATGAGATACACATCTTACTTATATAAACCATAGGGTTATAAATTAGGTGGTGTGTAGGTACCTATTATGTGTATTCTCAACAACGATATAATCTCAATCTTAGCGTAACCGTGACGTGACTCCTTTTTTTAAAAATATTTCTTATAATCAAAATATAGGTGTTTCTTTGTACCGTAAAGAAAACATTCGCGTGGCAAAACAAAATAACAATGAATAAACGAACCATGCCAAATACATCCAGCAACGACCCCAGCATATGGCGCGCGTTGTTATCAACAATTTGTTAATCTACCGAAATAGCGAGTCATCCCGGCTGTTGCTTCGACCCACCGCCTGCCGCCTTAATTAGGATACGGTAAACGGAACTGGAGAAAAAAACCATCGCGTGCAGGTGATACCTACCTTCCTGATACCTCCCTGAAAGTCGACAATCTTTAGCAAGGAAGACAAGACAATCGGGTCTTCATGTCTTCCTGTTTATTTAAAGCTAGATAGTTTGGTCTTGCATGGTTGGATAGAGTTATTTGTCTTATAAGAATGTCAGAATGAATTAGCCTGCAATGTATGACCTATCCTCCTAGCTAGGCAATATAAATAGGGATTGAAACACGTAGTTGCTTTCCCCCGGCTGGAAAACCACCCTCAAACTCTCAGGATCGAAATCCAACGTTAACTAATTCAAACTACGATTAGCGGTTCCTGGTATAGGTACTTGAGTAACAATATCACCAATATCATGATTATGATGCTAAAATTTTCTTCAGTATTACACATTTCGGTAGTAACTCTCGATACTTTTAGGAAGTGGTTACGTCCGTTGTACGTAGGTACCTACCAGCTGTTGTATCGTTCGTTCCCTAGTTTGTATCTTAAGCCAAGATACGCGATGTGCTCTGTACGGAAGCTCGTGTGAAATGATGAATTGGAATAATGCAGCCAAGTTGCGCAATGCAGTCGGCATGCATGACAGAAGAAAAATAAACGGTTCTCACTTCCGATATTGGACGAGTTTCGTACCGTTTGTTTTTGAAGATAACTGTATGAAAAGGCCTTTTTGCTTTGCTCGTATTTGTAAACTACGTTGGCTAAATAGGAGATGGGTCAAAATAAAAAACAAATAAAACGTAGGCAAGCAATTTAGAGTAAGTTTTCCCATGCAATGCAATGCAGGTAAAGAAATAATAGGTAGGTAGGTAGGTATCTACGCACCGTATAAACAACGCAAGCTGATTGCGCAATTTTGCATAGGTGATTTTAATGATTTGTTTTTTGGAGAAGGTAGACCGGTAGAACAAATGTTTTTCCATTTAATTTGAAATATTATCCTAATATCGTACCCACCTACTTAGTAAAATTCATCTAAGTACGTCTTTGAAGTCAGCCGACGATGTACCTACCACAAAAAAACGGCAGATTTCATTATTGGGGGCATTTACGTTTTTTTTTTCACTTTTCGTAATATGATCCTCGCAAAATACAGGTGTTTGAGCGGTCAATATTTAGAGAGCGGGGCAGCGGGCAACCACCACCGCGATCGATGTAATGTACCGCACTATCGTAATTTGGACAAATCGATTTAGATCGAGCGGCGGCTTTGGGCGATGATTTAATAGTATCGACAAATTGGGCCTTCACGACCGGTGATCGATACCATCGATTCTTGGGCCTTACAACGCATTTGGTAGTGTATTTGACAGGGCTGAAGACACATTCAGTTTCATAAGACTGAGCGAAGTATTTGCGTTTTTGTTAAATTTAGGGTCCATGCTGGACTGGGAGTGATAGAAAAACGTAGAATGTGCCAGCTGCATCTCCTCCCGTGCATGCTGTAAAAATCAGCTAAGGGAATCGAGGGTTTCAGTGTATTGCAATTTAGGCGATGGGCTGACAACCCGTCACTATAGCAATATACATAATCATCATCTGTATTAGCCCTCGAAACTTGTCAGACGTGGCGGAACAACCTATGTTTAGGTCGTTTTTGCTCTGCCTACCCCATTAGGGATACAGGCGTGATTTTATGTATGTATGTATGTTAAATTTAGGGTAGGTATTCTTTTTATTTATATCTATTTCTGGCCTATAATGTGACCACAAAAAAGAGAAATCACGGTTAGTAATTTATACCCCAAACCACCCCCTAACTCATCTAGTAGCATAAAAACATTTGCGTCTTATTTGTACTAAGTATCTACCTACGACAGAGATTATTGGCGTTGTAGAGTCTTCTTATTTTTTTAAAAACTGATTTGGGTTTATGGAAGAAGATTCATGGTGGACGTGATGATGTTAAGCGGTTACCAAATTACCAATTACAAGGACTTAAAAGTAATAAGTAAATTTGGTCCATTTAGTTAGGCGCGCCGTCATTAGAAGTGTATCAAGGGTTCTCATCATCCAAATTATAACGATTTTTCCTAAATAACAACCTATGTAGACTTTTTATACAGGTTTTTTTATTTATTATTTTGTTACAAAAAAAAAGATGTAAAAATATGAAAATAGGTGTCGTTAAATCCGATAGGTACAATAGTACAAGGTAATTTTTTTTGGGCTTTTTGTTTCTTACATTTTTCAATTAGTGCTTGCATAAAAAAAATATGGTATTATCTGATTATCGAATTATCATTTGTATTACTACGGATTGTTCAGAATACTCTTAAACCTTATACCATTACTTAATTCACTAATATCACAAGTAGGTACTTGTGTAGGAGATCGTAGAGTAAGTAAATACCTATCTTCATTATACCTATACGCAAACAGTATAACTACGAAGTTCGTTCTCAAATAAAAAAAGATGTTTGAAATTAGGCATAAGGAGCGTATTTATAAAGTCGATTACCCAACGTGAAAGTTGATTCACAGTTGGCCACGATGAATCACTACAGTATACAAGTATTACACCACGTTGCAGACTCGTCTAAGATATTCTAACGAGGGGTGAACGACCGGCCTTGTAAACAACGCTGAAAAAAAAAACGTGTTATTGAACTACATTTACCTATCTCATTATTTATGTAAGTACGTGTAGCTAAATTAAAATAATAACGTGATTTATCTCTTGCATGCTCTTGCGAAATGGGGTATCTTAGTTTTCTTTATTACGATTCGTCACCACGTAAAATACCTACGCAAGATTTAAGGTGAGGCTGTCCATATGCTGTCGATAGACATCATCCATTCTTGTATCATAGATTCATTGATATAATTCAATCATGAGATAGAATGTGAAACATAACATAATATTCACGCAAGGAGAGACAAAAATCACGGCTGTACCTATACAAAGTAGTAACGGCTTAATGAATTTTCACAAACTAAAACAATGTGTGAGGGTCATTTCAGATAGAAAATGTGTAGGTAGAGGGGAGAGAAGGAAAGAGAAGAAATAGCTAAATTCTATGCTATTTATTTTCCAGTACTGATCACACAGTCACAGGATAAAGAAAAATTTCGATTTCCTGAAGGAGCTCTATAATAATTCGTAGGATTCTAAAAAAGGCTCAACTTATCATGAGCCCAAAAGGGTTGGTTGGGCGCGGCGTAGCATGCGTGACCTAATGTTAGGCTCAATTATAATATCGACTGGATTGTTTCAGCCGAGGGTTCATTAGCCGGTGTAATGGTGACCGCGACCCGGACTACCCTCTGCGGCATTAGGGTGGGAAACACCGACATTTGTCACACCAACTACCAACATAATTCTATTATTAAGCTCCCATTGCGGTTAAAACACACTTCGTACATAATGTCGTTTTTGCTACGTATGACTTTTGAGGGGCATTTCAGATAGGATTGTCAGCCCATACCTACGATACGACACACTCGAATTCTACCTACTGGCTTGCATGAGCTATAAGAGTATTCCACAAAACTCCTCTGTGTTTAATTGGCAAATTAATCTTCAGAGGGAAGTTCGGCAAATAACATCCCGGGGCATACAAAGGCATGCCCGATTGCCTGAGGCGTCGAGAAGTGCAACGTTCCCTCTCACGCAACGCGGTCAAACTCCTGTCATGATATGAATACGAACGGTCATATCATAAGCGGTTCTGTTTTCCAAAATCAAAATTTGCATTCGAAATTGGAACGCGAATGGCACGAGCGCCCGCGGCGGCGCTACTGCAGTCTGCACAATGCTTGCGCACGCGCATCTTCATGTTATAATATTGGTTAATTCGGTTTAAAATGTATCGAGGATGCTAATCGAATCGTTTCAAACGCGATATGTTAGCTATTCAGGCTGGGGGCGTGTTTCCAATGAACGGAAGTAAGCATAATTTTTAAATCGATAAAATCGTTGAATTAAATATTAAATTGGACCATTCGCTAAGCTGCATAACTGCTTACAAAAAATGTTGGCATGCAAAAGTAAAACTATTAGAGCAAAGTATTTGTACATGTAATATTTGCCCCAAATCTCCTTTAGTACAGAGAGTCAGGTGTACTGTATGGTCATTTTTCGATATCACATACACTGGTAAAATTTCCGAAAGAAAATAAAGCTTTTGAATATTGACCTTAGCTTAGTAGCAGGATACATAAGTCACGTGCTTCAGGTTAAGGTGGTGTCAACATACGCCTCAGGTTGTCGTGTTTTAGGTGGCTGCTAATAGAGTCTCTTTTTGACATATTGCCCATCATTAGTGTTGGTTTTTCTCCACGAACGTCGGGAATGTTTGGACGGTTATTGGGGCAAGCAGTCGCCTGAGGGCAGCTTTGGCCGGCGTCGATGTCGCATCGTTTGCTGCGACGATGGTCTCGCGTGTCCTGTCGCCCCAGGACGCTGCTAAATGAAGGTCCGTTTGACATATTGCCCCCAAATAACAGTGTTATAATGATAAATTTGTGTAGTTTTTTGTCAGGAATGGAATGTTGAGATTCTAAAAGGTAGACAGGGTTTTCTAAATAGTTAAAAGGTATAGGCAGGGTTTTGAGAGCATTTCATTTTAGGGATTCAACAATGTATGTGTAGATTAAGACCTACAACTATCCTAAAGATAAATGAGACCTTTTCAAATTTAGAAATACATACAAATTTCTAAGCCTAAATAATCTTTTGATATCTTTAAATATCTATCTATTCGAAGGTGCGTGCTCTGCATTGACAGGGATTAAGATAATTTCTCAGGACATTTACGTATACTTTATATTATCATAGTTATATCGCTGCGCATTAAGCTCTTCAGATTACGTTTATATCGTATCAATAAGATCGCAATTTTCCCTCTCACTAGCGTAGAGTGTCGAGTGTCAAGTATGTGTGTAACGAGACCGAGCCACTTTGTATCAATGCGAGGATCTGTCTGATGGCCAGAAGTCAAAGCCGCCGCCACCACCTGCTTACGCCTAAATATCGCATAATAGCTGCTCTACTAAAGGCACTACACCTTCCTAAATTGAACTTTAGTTTCAGACAGTAGAGACGGAAATGTGTCTTTAAACGCTGGCTGGATTTAAGCCGTTTCGCAGAGAAAGTAATTTCAGCCGCAAACCGCGGAATGATCGGCGCGCGGCGGTTGCGCTTGCGCTTGCCACTCGAAAGAAGCCTATTTTTATGCAACCTCGCGTTTACCCCATACGATTATATAAATAATCTTGCATAAAGTGCATTAGGTATATATGCAAGTGGGCTGGAAATAATGGGTTAAAGTGCAACAAGTGATTACAAACTTTTATTATCGCAAATCGTTGTCAAAGGGTGGAAAACTAACGGTTCTCTCTTCTTCTGATAATTTTCAACCTACTAACCTCTGACTTCATTATTTGTTTCCACAACAAATATCTCTACATTATGCGTTTAATTGAACAATTCCAAACAAATGAAGAATGGCTCTTGTCTAGTTTTGTTCTTTAGTTAGTCAGAGCGGGGGCATCCATAACACGGATTGTTCCTCTGTACAATGGTCAGATACAACGCATATTTACATTCGAACTGTCTTATCCACGAAGTCTCATGATCTTCATACTGTTAGTATGGAAGTTGCGGGTCTTCGCGGCGCTTATTTACATTCGAACTATTTTAAGTCTACGAAGTCCCGTAGCCAACATACAGGTAGTATGAAAGCCGCGGGACTTCGCGGCGAGGGTTGTAGGTGACACGGAGGTGCATGGTGATGATTAGGTGTTTTGAATAGACAATGACGCGTCACTGCGAGATGTTCGTGCCTTGTTATTGTTATCAAATGTGTCTCGGTATTTTAATTTGTCTAAGGGTCTTTTAACAGCTTTAACTTTTTCTTTCTTTAATATTAGGGTTCTTATACATAAGTACTTTATATGCTATTATGTAATAGAAAATTTACAAACCTTTTTATTTACTAATGATTGTTTGGTTTTTACCTACATAAAGTAATATCTTTTAATCTCTTTTCGACTTAATAATGAACGAACTCTACCTTTAGAAAAGTAGAATTAATTTCTTATTTATAAACGAATACACCCGTTGAAACGAAATGAAAAGTGGGTTGTAGTGAACTATGGTTCAACAATGCATCGTTGGTTGGTGTTAGGCGAGATAAAATCGCAACGAGTGAGAGTCGTGCTGTTCATTCCTCGACAAAAGACCATGTATAGTAAAGTTGTCGACACGGTGGTAACTGACATTTTAATTTAAAAAATATGCAGTGTTTCAAAAACACAACTTGAAGTGAATGTTCGTGTTATGTGCGATAAAATCTCGGGGAATTTTACTAGCACTTTTTTGTGCGCTTATGCGATGTGGTGACATTCTGCTTTTTACAAGTTTTGCATGTCAACATTGTTATTATAGAAATTGTTGAATTGTCGGTGGGGACGTTATTGAGCTGATGATGATGATGTTTCCTTTCAGTTTCGCCCACTTATGAAAACCGTCTGTTTTTGAAATTAAAATTAAAAGTGAAAGACCCTAGACGCTAGACCCTAATTATTTTTCAAACAAAATTAATCTTATAATATTTTAAATGGTCTATCTACCCATTATATTATACTATATTTTTTCTTACTGTCAGAAGTAGTTCTTACTGTCAAATGCTAGATAAACTCTACGTTTTTTTTTAATATCGTGTGCACGCAGCCTTAGAAGTTTGTTTCTATGCAAATGCGATCTCGTGCGCGCGACAGGTGACGCATGACGCGCGGCGCAAGAGTCGCGACGGCACCTTAATTGTTTTTTGTTCGATATTCAAATATTATGACGGTTTTTCTAAAGGTTTTTGTCGACTATGGCGGGTGCGGACCAGGTGGTCTTATAAAAAATTCAAGATGCAACAGCTTGCCCTGACCCGGCTTAGGTCTAGGGAATTAATAGAATTTCTAAATTTAGGTAGAGCAGTTTTTTATTGAGGTATTAATTATAGATACAATATATTGTAATTCGTTTTCATTGGCTATTTGAATAAATCTATCTGTTATAGTTAGTTATGGGAGCACAATTCTTCTATACAGTCTCAGCTTTGTTTATAAAATCATAATATGCAAAAACAGTCATAAAAACGCCATTAAACCAATAACCGTGGAGCTATAAAAAGCGCCTCTTGAAAAGACAAAAAGCCGCTTGATCAGCTGTTTCCTCTACTTATTACACGCAACAAACATATTGGTTGAAAAAATCTTTTTTATCAGACAGTTTTTGAGTGCTATCGCGTGCATATTAAACATGTTTAAAACTCAAAAAAACATGTATAAAAACTGTCGGAAGCAGTGCATCTGTCGTGCTTGCGCAAAGGCAATAGGCTGGAAGAGGCCCGTGTTATAATGACAATCTCAAGTTTGATGACACTGATGAACTTTCCTTGTAATCATTGAAAGGTAGAATCAAACATGATAGAATGCTATTTCTCTAGCCTAGGTCTGCTGGAAGAGATTTCTTTTTAGAAATAAGCTATACCTGTTGTGTCTTTGTTTTCTATGTATATGTCCTTTGTATTTTATTGTGTACAATAAACTGTTGAATAAATAAATGTTTTGGTCTGAAGAGCAAGAGAGCTAGTGAAATTAGCGCAATCCAATTCTTATCTAAGATAAAGATTGTGTTGTAATACATCTTTATAGGTATAAGAATAGAATACCTAATTTCAGTCTAGCTGTAGGTTACGGTTCCTATTTACAACCACGTATTGTGAGTGAGATAGAAGGGATAAAAGGTCACTTTTCGCTATTAAGATAACTTCGAAATAACACTTTATGTTGGTCGTAGTAAGATTGAAATACATACACATACATGACGTCACGCCTTCATACCTTACGAGCAAGGCAGAGGACAGTTATATAGTGAAATGTGTATCTCTAAAGCTCATCGCCTAAATTACAATACCTATACACTGTTTCCCTCGAATATCTTTGCTGGTTTCTACTCTACAGCATGCCCGGGAGGAGGAGCAGCTGGCACATTCTATGTTTTCGGCATTGAAGTAAATAAAAACCACAAACAAAAAAAAAGTTTCTGACATTTCAGCTCCTGTAAAAGGTATTGAGATATAAATCCTGAAGATGATGACGAGTATATGGCCGTAAGTTAATCAGAGCAATCTCCGTCTAATGCGCGACCACATACATAACGGAAGTCGGTGGTAATCTATTCACATCCATTGATTAGACCCACTTCATACCACTATAGGGGTCTAATGATTTTATCGTTGCCAGCTTCAAGCCTGAATAGCTGAGGATTAACGTGCTAATAATTCTACGAGATTAGCATTTTACCTACTAGTTTCAAGCAGATTTCTTTTACATATTTGATACGAAATTAATATACCTTTGTAGGTTTGTAGGTAGGTTTATTTACGGGATGAGGTTTGAAGGGTCTAGCTAGGACCTAGAATCATAACATAGGCACCTAGACTCTACCTGCCTAGCGCATCCGCTACCAAAAACGCATTTTACTAAAGATTCTTCATTTCGAATCGACTTACTTTCGTGTTTCTAATAGTTTGATTGAACATCATCAGAAATTACAGTTAAAGCTCAAAGGATGGGTTCTCGGTCCGTGGCGTGCAGCGCGCGCACCTGCCGCCCAATCATCTGGTCATTAGTCTGCGCCTGCGCATACTACCCCGCTACGCATCTACCACAGGCACAGCAGCCGATGTAGCTTTCGTTGCAGTTTTTCACGCCAAAAAGTGTTAATTGCTGCAATGAAAAACTTCAATGTATCTTGAATCGTACGAAATCGCGTAAAGGGGTTACTACTATAATTAAAGTCCGTCAGAAACTGATTGCAACACCGCTGTTTGCAAAGACTACAAAAAGCTTTCGGTGATTGCAGGCGGCACGGGCCGAACTATACGCATGCTACTTTTGTGTTTAAGGTTGCTTACTGCTTAAAGCCGAAAAGCTGCCGAGTGCATCCTTAATTACCACCCAGGTCATTGCCCTGCCATTTCTCATTATTTCTATTGTAGATTAACGCGGTAGATCCTTCGGCTTTCCAATCTTTGTTGTTCAGCCCCCAATTATTTGTAATGAAAATGTTTAAGGAACCGTGGAGGGTCTTGGCTTATGACCGTACGTGGACCGATTTTTATCTCATAATTGCAGGTCTCGGGTTGAATCGTTCATTAGGGGCGTGTTGGCGGGTCGGGGGGGGCGGGGGAGGGAGGGTGCGTGTGAGAGAGGACACAATGCGCCCCCCCGCGGTATTGTGCGCTAATGTATGCGCGCGCGGCGACAGCGCTGCGGCGCGGGCGCAAGCGACACAACACAAACATTTCAACGCATCTAATTTATCGCCGTGTCGCACTTGGCCGCCAAGCGCAAAAAATATTGTCTTAAGGTGTAGCGCTACGTGCGTCTGATACTGTCGCCGCGTCATCGCTCATCTCTGGATGGATGCTGCGAGCCTCGGCGCGGCGGACGGAACGATAACGCGATGAAAACATCTAGGAAATTCTTATTCTGTTCTCAACTCTAATCTGTTTTCTTTTGATTCAAAGTCTTTATTCCGAAAATCTACTCTTATTCACAAACTCAAAACAATTCGTCACTTCAGTTAGGTTACGTTTAAAACAAGATTTTCTACACGTAATTGAAGCGTCACATCATCCTTTTATCCGATGTTATTAACCCACAACCCGTTGAAAGCAGCTAGCTGACACCTTAACCGACTCCACTTCAAATTTATACGCAGGATGACTCAGTGTGTCCCCTTCTTGGGATTTCGAATATTGTAATATGCATTATAATATGTAAACTAGTTGTCGTTCAGCTTTGTGGCCCTCTATACAATTAGTGAGGTTTATTAGGACAATGATTCGTCAGACAGGCGACTTGTTATACAATCGAGACTGACATAACGAGGGCCAGGATGAGGTTACTGTTTTTATAATTGTGTTTGAAATATAATAAACACTGTGATGGTTACATAACATCACGGCTATATGCCTTACGGGGTAGACGAATTGATTATCAAGTCTTATCCAGATTATTTTTGCCACTTTGGCCCACTCATTTGGATTGGATTGTTAATGATAATGACGTATTTTGGGTTTTCAGATATCACAGTTATTTTATTTGAAATCTATATAGAATTAAATAATGTGTAACTTTCTCTTTTGAAGATGTTTGAACTGTACAAAGCAATTGTAACCTCGATTTTTTATAAGTTACGTATTCCATACAATCGTAAAATTTCAAAATACGACAAATATACCAAGCGAATCTCGTAAATTTCAACATAAAAGGAAAGAATTTGAAAATGAAGTTGTTTCTCCGCTGGTAGAGACATCAGAGCTGGTATAATCGGGGATAAGTATTGTGTATTTGTGTTTATTTGTATGTTTGTTTGTGTTTATTGGGTCTGATCTCGGCGGTCGTGTGCGGTGGGTGGCATCCGCATTTGTCACCGCACACCGGGAGTCAAGAAATGGAGGACAGAGGATGTGCTTACTAAGATAATATTCGTTGTAATCTTGTTGTAATGTAGAAACTATACCTACAAATACATAGGTACGTAACGTACATTGACTTCTAAATGCATATAGTGCCAATTTGGGAATATTTGAAAACACGCAAATCCAACATAGACATTTGAAAATATTTTTTACAAATATTGGAGTTACGTGGGGACCAAATCTAAGACATTCAGCTCAGTTGAGCTATCGAGGAGTTAAAGAGAGTAAATGTTATGGTATGGAGGTAGGTACTTTTGTTGTTATGCATATAATAGTAATAATGTAATAATACTTATTGTTTTTTTTTTCTGAAGAATAACTTGTTTTTGTACGTATATACTGGTACTCGAACCTCTCCCCGTGTTCGTAGCTGCGTGTAGCTGGCTGCTCCGCGCGTAGACTTGGCGTGCGCTATCACGGCCTGCATCGCGGCTCGCGGTATGTAAATGCAGTTTTTGCAGCTACCAATTGAGTGGTACCGACTACCGCCGCGGTACCACCGTGGGTACCGCGGTACCGCCGCGCTGCCGGTGGCCCAACCACCAGGATCCCTTTCCATATAACTACATATTTACAAATTCCCAATTAGAATTACATTGCGTAAGTGGAAGGTGTAGGCATACTTTCTAATATCTTACCAGCTGCGCAATGTACAGCCAATATTGCTTGTGATTTTGTAATTTGTATTTTTATGAAACGGACCTCACCAGGGAAATAAAATGCTGCGGGATCGCAACGTAAACTGTCTCTTAAGACGCGTAATTTGTGGCATCATAGTTGTCTTGCTTGCTGCTTCATTTGTTTAAACAAAACACTGTTATTGCTGGAAATGCTACCGAAATCACTCTTAATTGTTTTAACATGGAGTAATATAATATTCAATATAATAAGTCGCTAACACGCTCTGTCTATCAATATACTTAGACGTAATTTAATTTTCGTATATTTACGGGATTCGTAATAGGTGTTGCAAGCTCTATACTATTTTTTTTTACATTAGTGCAATATGTACCAAAACTATAGCATTGAACACGCGAAATATCTCAATCGTATATCGCACGCGATCTTATCTTATTCATTAAGCAACCTGACCCAGCAGAATACTGGACTCACGGGGTGAACAGAACGTCTATAGCTTAATAAAAAAAGTTTACTTCTAGTCTGATCAAAGTGATGAGGGTGATTTGAGATACGTAGTATAGGCACAGGTATAGGGTGTGTTGAGGTTCTCAGCCTGTCGGCTGAATTACAATCTATTACAGCTCATTGAATTTTACAATATGTCTGGGATGAAAAGCAGCTGGCACATTCTATGTTTTTTAACATAACGCTCCCAGTGCAGCATGGAATCGCATTCCTGGGCCGAATTATTTATTTTGTGAGGGCGTGAGTTACCGTCGCGCCACGCCCCTTCGTTACTATGTTAATTTGGCTACCTAAGCTGCGCCCGCGCCGACCCGCGTTATCTCAGCCTCTGGCTAAGGACGCGGATTCCAAGCATTCTTTATGAGATTACTTGTAATTAGTTTTTGTTCAGAGGTCAAAGCTACCTTGTATCATCGACCGTAGCTAGCTGAGTGCTAAGCAGAAGTTACTGGATTTAATTTCAGTTCTGGGTCTTGGTGATCTTTGTTGTTGATAAGTATCTACTGAATGAATATAGTCCCTAGTTATATCTGTACTGGGAATGATGATGATGTATTGGGGCCTCGAGAGGGATGGGTTATGCTTTTTATTCGTATATAACTACATAATTTATTACGAGGTAAGTTATGTTCGTAATATATTGTCGTTGTTTTTTTGCATACAAAAGACATCAACGAGCTCAATAATGGGTTTTATTTTTATTTTATTATATCCGTGATTTGTTTTCGAAATGGTAATATCTGGGTTATTTAAGATAATAATACTGAATAGATATTATTAAGACATGGACATTTTAGTTATTACAGGCAAGACGAGAGAGCAAGGCATACTCTGCAAAGTATGATTTCGATATAAAGTCATAATTTAATTAGTCTCAGCCTCGGTATAATCCAATAGAGCAAGCAGTTCTCACCGTGGCCCAGTGATCCCAGTGGTATTAGCATGTTAATGAAGGGGCGTGGCCTTGTCCGCGCGACGGTTGCTCACAAATCACGTGCTCTCTCCCACACAACCACCCTGCGCTTGCGCCCGCGCCGTGATATATGCGCGCTTTAATAACAAATTTCATTGTCCACCGTTTTTGTGTTGTCAAAGTCAAACACATAATTTGGTTTTAAAATTTAGCATTAGTTATTGAGGTTGGAGGGATTCGGGAGGGATAGTTCGGGAACCCCATGGTCGAGGGTTCGCGTGAACTGTTCTGTGTCTATTTCTTTAAACTGTATTCAAAACAAACGTTTGTAAGCAAATGTAGTGATGTGTACTTATTGTATATTGATTGAGTGTATTTAGGGTAGTGCCGTTTGCGTGTGGTCACGGCGGCGGAGGGCGGGGGCGCGGAGCGGGCGGGTCGCGCGCGACGCTAGGGTTGCCAGCAACATTGGGAGAAAAGTATATAAGTCGAGCAATGGGTCACTCCTGTACCAATCTCAAAAAAAGTTATGCAAATAATATGAAAAACTTACTTTATTTAAATCAGCAAATTATAGGGATTGCGAAGGTTACAGTGTATTGTAACGAGATGGTCTGAATCTGTCACTATAATACATACGTCATTTATGCCCTCAAACATTTGTCACACGTAGCGGAAACGTCTTCTACTAGGCGTAACGTAAGGGGTAACTTTATATTATATTTTATAATATTTCCTCAAAATCTACTTATTTGTCTATTTTTCACGATATTAATAATATTCATCACAAGACTCATCTAAAAATAACCAGAGTTCTAAACACTCCCAGTAGCCTGGCAACACCACGCGACAATGCGTGCGCGGTAATGTATGCGCGCCGGGGAGGTCCTCGTGGGAAGCCGCTATCTCGCCATCTACCCGCACTGATACCTAAATTATCGATACCAACATATATATAGTATACGTACTTATATCGTATTGTTCGAGGTCACATTGTCTTGGATGACGCCAGTTCTTGATAGTCGCATCTTCATTTAAATGAAATGTTGCGTGAGAAAATTGTAATAATAATCAAATTTCAAAATCAAAATCAACTAAGGAAAAGTTTTATTTGAGTTTGATAGAGTTTTCGTAGACATGAAAGTTCGTAGAGAAATGGCTACGAGGTCGTAGCGCTTCGTAGCAATTCTACTAGACGCAGCTAGACGAAACTCTACGCTCACTTATAAACAGGTGCACTTTATGTTTCCACCTGTGTGGCTGCAATACCCGTAATTAGAAGTTCGGCTTGCATGTTGCACTCGGCTTGCAAGTTGCATGGCGCCGACCAACTTGGAGGAGTTTGCATAAGCTTTTTGTATTCCCTAATAATGCGGTGCGTTTTTTAATTGGGCGCGATTAAATCTTAATAAATCGGCCGGTGTTCCCACACGCGTGCGCTCGCAATTACGCCGGCGGCGTGTGTTGTACGAATAATTTGGGATCGGCACCGACTTTCTAACTTTAAAGACTACTCATAAGTTGATCTAGGTTGCTGGTAAAGTCGGGACATCACAGCGCTTTGCCACGTGGGAAAAGTTTTTTTTTTGCGTAGCAAAACGAGTATATATGCTGGTTACTGCCAGTTGCTTTGCTACAGCTTGTTGTGTTGTCACCAAGGGTATTGCCAGGGGTGCGGTGGGTCTAAAGTGGTTTGTCATTTTGGCTGGCAGTTGTGCCGGTAGGATGTACAGGAACCACTCTGCTGTCCGGCGCTTATGCAATCTACAGTTGCCCTGTCTGTGGTGTGCAGCCTGCCCCGAGGCGGTGGTGAAATTGCGCAGTTTCAGCAGCACACCTCCGAAATGTAAAACGCTCGGGATCGCGTGTCAGCCGCCAAGCCGCCAAGCCGCTCCGCCGTCAGCCGCCGACCGCAGCCGCCGACTCTTCAATTATCAATCGTAAATTCCACTGCGATTACATATTGTACAGGGTGTTATGAAAAGGCCCTGTCTGTGAAGTGTATGGGTAGATACTAAAGTGATTGCACCTGTTGAAATATCACCCTCATGAAAATAATATTTCTTGAATTCCCTAAAAAAATATTTCAGTTCCGTAATAAAAACAGAGGCGTGAATTTTGGTAAGAGTCACGGGATATATCTTTTATGATGTCATCGGCGCCAGATTTTTTGCAGGAATGAGATATTTTCATTCGCTAAAAAGTTGTCTGGTCTAATTTACTCTTGATTACGAATTTTCCCCTTCATAACGTAAGTGTAGGCGACATTATTGTAACACCCTCAAGCACAAGTGTATGAAGACCGCTATTTTGGTGTTATTGGTAGCTGCTGATACCTTATGGCTTGACAGGCGCTTGAGTGCTACAATGTTGCAGTTTATTGCTACATTATCATAAACCAGCTTGATAAATTGCTATAATTCCGCAAACTGTATAATTGAGATTGATCAAGTTGTCCATTTGTACTAAAATGATGGACTGGGAGCGAGCAATAAAAAAAATAGTACGTACCAGTCGCTCCTCTTTCTATAGTAGGCCAAGTTTACCTAGACTAGAATCAAGAGCGAACCCATTTCTAACAAAAATGTTATTGGGTTATTATGATGTATGATCATGTTATGATGAAAATCTGTCAAAGCAACAACCTGTCATTCTTATTTGAAGTTACTCTAAAAACTTTTATAATAGATAATTGACAGTTGAGATCATGCCTACCCTGTGTGTATGGGGTGGGTTATAGTCATGGTTTCGTAACGTGCCCCCCCAGAACGGTGTCTTTTTGTACTGTAGAGGTTCCATCACAGTACATACTTAGAAGCACAGTACATACTTGTGCCCCCCCCCCCCCCCAGAAAAAAATCCTGGATCCTCCCTTGGTTTCGTGTATGTAATATTGAGATTGATCAAATCGTCCGTTCGAAGTGAATTCATAGAAATTGACGGAATATTGGCAGCAATACGGCCTGAATAATTTGTTGGCCGCCCGCCAAGCAAATGTAGCTCAGTCGAATTATCTTTTTATGTCTGTGAATCAAAATGTGATTAATCAACTACGATTTTAGTGATCTATTCAGCGAATATATATTTGGGTGTTATTCAGATTCTTATTGATAGGTTTCTTCATAATTTACTAACACAATGATGTAGTTAGGTGATTATGTAGTACATTTTCGCCCATAACGGCTAAAGAAAATCGGTACAATGTGCTGGTGATTACATAATACACGTTGTTTAATAAGCTTCTTCTATTGAATGAATTATCCGCTCAAAAGACCCGGTGAACCCTGGTATAACAGATTTTAAACCGACAGGCTTCTAACATGCTTTAACCGTACCGTTTGCGTAATAACCAATATTTGACATAAAGGTATTGTGTTGTGTATTCAATTTCAGAATGTGTAGTGTAAGAAGGTATTAATTACCAAATTCCACTAAAACTCTACATATTTTCTAACTTTTAAAAAGCCAGCTTAATTCGTGCCATCACCTTGAGTTAGTTAAGCGTTTAGGTAACCTCCATCAAAGGCTGTTACGTCTAATTATGTGGGTTACTCGAGGAGCTTATTTAGGCACATAAACTCCTGGAAAGTAATTTATATCGGAATGTGATATACGCGGGCGGGCGGTGGCCTGATCAACAGCATAGTCAGGTGGACTTTAGCCCTTATAGTGGTAGATAAAAGAGCGTTTTAGAGTCCAATGTGTGTGGTTGTTGGAAGTACAGTTGGCCGGTAAAGGATGCGGGGTACAGCCGGCGCCCCAGGGCACGCGCGCGCTGGTTTTAATCACCTCCGCCCGAGATAACTGCTGTTAAAACACTACTGAAATGGACGTGGGTTGCCAACTGTATGCAGTCCAAACTGCTGTTAAAACACTACTGAAATGGACGTGGGTTGCCAACTGTATGCAGTCCAATTGCAACATAAAAATAGAGTGTAGCTTTATTCCTTTTTTAATTACTGTTGATGTAGAGTTACATAAATTATCGGCTGTTACAATTAATTTGACGTCTTGGTTTATCGAGTGGGTTGTCAAATCAATGATAGAAGTTTTTTGAACTGGCTTACATAATAACATGGTTTTGTGCAACGATCACTACCAGATATAATGACCGGGACCGACGGCTCCACGTGCCCTCCAAATCACGAAATCATTATTTTTAGGGTCCGTACCTTAAAACGATAAAAAGGGACCCTTACAGGATCACTTGCTTGTCCGTTCGTCTGTCTGTCTGTTGACAGATATTCTGGCTTCCGGCTGCATGAATTGTAATAAGTTGGCAACATTATGGGCGGCGCAGGCGCCATCGATCCGATTCGATTATGCCGCGGCGAGCTTTTTGGACGGCCGACCCGCATTATGCATTCACCTTCTCTTTTTAGAGGCATTTTTTAAAAGCTCTTGAAAGAAACGTTTAGCGAGTCCTCGTAAAAAATGTTTGGGCGTCTCCTTTCAAATCTACAAAGATATTTTATAAGTTTAAATATGCCAGAATTATTAGAGCCATTTATGATCCACTTACAAACGATTCAATCTATCTAGTATCAAACAGCTACTCTTTTTATTAGAGTTGGGCAAAATCAGAAGAATGCTAAAGTCATCGATAGAATGATAAAGAGTTGTCACCGGATTGTATCGGAATCGATTAGCCGATTCCCGTGGCCGGTTTTTGCGGTCTAGTTTTTTTTTTACGTCACGCTTCACGCGGGACCAACGAGCTCCATTCTCACGCCGGCGCCGTGCCGTGCCCAATAGAGTTAGAAAGGGTTGTAGTAGGTAATATTATGCAATTTTGGATTATATTTTTTTATAATTAGACTAAAACTATGACATACCTACTTCTTTGCAGAGCTGTTCAGTTTTCAGTTCAGTTTTCAATAAGAATATGTAATAGTGCTTTTCGAATCGATCTCGCCCTATTCAGGGTAGGCCCGTGCCCTTCGGTCGGGACGTATATGAGCTGATGATGATGAAAGAATCGATACAAGATAATAATTTTATCACAAGTGCTACGCTCGCTACGCCGTAGTAGAGATAAGGATGTAAGGTGAAAAGATGTTGTAGAATTAACACACGGACCTTTAGAGGTACCTCAATGATACCTCAACAAGAAATTAAGGAGGATTAGACAGTTAAGGATAGCCAAACCCAGATAATGGGAAAATGGCTAACTAGAAGATCATGTTGGTTTTCATAAAATTTGGTAAAAGAGAGAAAAAATAATTTATGATTTTATAAATACGTACTTGAATAGAGCATAAACAAAAAAAAAGTTGTAACTTCTTGAAAATAACTTTGATCACAAACATTATAAACATGGAATTATTTGTTTTAGTATTAATTGAAACGTATTTAGTTTTACGTTCTTGTCATAGGTACTTGTATCGCACAAGGCAGCCCTACTTGAGGAATGCTTGCGGTTTCCGAGTCGGAAGCGCGACGAGAGCCGTCTCGGTTGAGCACCTATCGGCAGGCGGCGCTTTGATCTCGCCATGCCGCTCGCCACTCGCAAGTCTCGCCACCAACCTCCAATCACCCATTTAATGATACCGTCTGGGGCACGTTTCATTGCACTACAACTTACAGATCACAAGTATAATTCGATGTACATCTCGTGGGCGGTTCGTCATCATCAGCTCATATACGTTCCCACCGAGTGGTACGGTACGAGCCTACCCTGAATTAAGGGCGATTGGGCCTTGGCCTTAGTCAACCACGCGGGCCCAGTACGGATTAGTCGACTTCACACACAACCTTTGAATTTTTTTCGTAGGTAATTCGGAAACCGAAAAACACATTGGTACGTGGTAGGATTCGAACCACGACCTCCTGCACAGGATGCAGCGGCCCTATCCACTACACCATCGGGCTTGTAGTGGGCGGTTAATATTTATCAATGTTCCTAATATTGTAACGGCTTACGAGACGAGCAATGTACACCGAACTGTTCATGTTATTTGTGAATTGTTGTTTCATAAAATAGGCCCCTGGAGTGGAGGTGACTAACTTTACTCGGTCGTTATGCTAACTGGATTGTAAAGATAGGCTTTAGAAGACGATGTGTTAATTTATGATACGGAATTTTTGGCAGCTTCAAAAGTGGACTCTTAAAAAATTTTTTAGGTGTTACAAGGCAAAAAAAATTCGTATAGTAGGTAGGTAGTAGGTAGGTAACTCTAATCTTCATATGTTTTCGAATACATTGTTACTGTAAAATAATTTTAAGATCTTTGTATATTCGTATACTTACACATGTATTCTGGCAAATAAACATTTCTGATTCTGATTCTGATTTTTTCTTGATTTTATGCTCAAAAATCGAAAATTGTGATCGTCAAAGCCAAATTGACTTTACTTTATACAAATAATATGTAAAGTTAACTACAATACTGATTTTTAAATATGTTGTTAGAACTACTAACCTAACTGTAGGTTTAAGTGACTTTATATATGAATAAAAAAAGTAGAATTACAACAGTAACTAGAGTCAAAATTAGTTTGACAACAGTTAAAATAAGAAATCAAAAGGAAAAATTCAAGTTTGTCTCTACCTTCAACTATTTATTATATGGTGGTTCAAGCGACGTGCATTTCTTATATGTTGTGACGAAAACTTCGTTTCATTTCATTATTTTCCAGCACAAAAAGGCATAAAAGCTTATCGGGCCAATACAAAGCTTTGCTACGTGTCTATTCTTACACGTGAAAACTCCATTAGCCTGACGGGTCGTAGATTTACAACGCGATCGAATCTTGTGTGGATTTATTTGTACCAAAGGCATAAATAAATGTATATGTAGGTATGTTTGTGGAGTAGCATTGATACATACCTTCCGATTTGCGTTAACTGTTGGGTTTTTATCTAAGAGTGATATGTACATATTTTTAAGTCGTAATCTGTATCGTTCTAAAATGAATGCTTTTCCAACATGAAAAAACGGTTGAAATCGCAACCAAATATAAAGCTAATCCAATATAAAAAACCGCGACCTGGAAATTCCATCGAGGATAGAGTCGAGATTGGCATGTAGAAAAAATCACTGCCTCGCAAAAATTTGGCGACTTGGTCATTTGTACCTGTCTAAGAATTGTATTTGTGGAGTTATGTGAATTATTTTAACTTTTGTACGTAATTCAAAGTAAATATATTTTTTCTGTAAAGATAATGAAACTAGTTCTGCTGGTAAACTCTGCCAAAATATAGAGCACAATATTTTGTTGACTTTTTAATTACCTATGCCAAACGATTACTACAATATTTTCTTGGAACATTATGATATTTCTTATAATAAAGTTACATATTTATATTATAATTATAATTTTTTGTATCATATGTTCTTATTATATCGTTGAACCTACCTATATCTTCTACACACGATCCAGCAGGTATTTTATTCCGCTGCGCGCGCGCGAGTGTTCGCTGACTTTTTTATCAAGCATCGTGCTGATAGTCCAGACTCCAGGCAGGTGTATTTGTTTGGTTCAGACGACTTCTAGTTAAATTACTATCTAGATGCACCAGGAATTTACGCTGTTCATCAGCTTTTATAATTTGAAGTGAATTTAATTGCTTGTTAACAAGGCTATTAAAACTCATCGAAAATTCAGTCTAAGTCACATTTAAATTTTATTGATACGTAGCACGACCAGCAAAGTAAAGCAAAGCGTGCGTGCCACGACATAATTTTCGCGTCGCATTATCTCTTACTTTGTATGCTTTAATAAATGTCTAGGTAGCCTTTATGAAAAACGTACACAAGCCACGAGCCGATGACAAAATTATGGCGTGTCGCGTATTTTAGCTCTGCAGCCAGCACACATTCTGATGAAGTCACCGCCTCCATCTCTTCTTACGAACTAATCACGCATAAACACCCACCAACAATTTATCTGTCAATAATATCAATTCATCGATTACTAAATATCGGATGCGATGATATCTGCATGGATGTTGTGCTGTCTGCTGTCACCGCTGCGCCCGCGCAGCCGGGCGGTGCGGCGGCGGCCGGGCAGGCGGGCAGGTGCGCGCGCACCTGACTCCCTCGATTGTTGCATTCCTGCGAGGTGTTGCCAGCTATCATTTTGCAGACGCTTTTCCAACGCGGTGGAAACAACTTACATATTAGGCTGTTGACACTATTGTTGCTGTTGCTCTATCTACCCCTTAAGGGATAAAAGCGTATTATGAATGTAGGTAGGTATTATGTATAATTTTGCTATTACTAAGGCATTTTTAATGTCCTTATAATCAACTACAGGTAACTTTACTGCAGATTAAATTTTCAAATAGTGGTTGAATTTGAAGTAATACCTAAGGAGCTATCTTTTTTGCATTTGATTTCTACATTTTTACTCATTCAGTGGCTTAAGAATGAAATTATTTTAAAAATTGAACGCTTTTCACACTTAACAGTCTACAAATTTTGTAGGTATTCAGACATCTGGCAACTCCATTCCTGCGCCCGCGCCGGCCGGAGATTACCAACATCTCAGCGATCCTTCCACCGGCCTATCAACCGACGTTTTTGTATTAACAAATGATTAATGCGCACAAGCCCCAGAGTTAACTGTTTCAATCAGTAGTAATAGGTAGCAATAGGCGTGTGTTGGGAACGGAATTTCATTAAGTAAAGGTTTGGATTCAAAAGTGTTTAAAATAACCCACTTCGGTTCTCGTAGAAAAAGAGAACTAATAAGATATTATGGACCTATTAACATTGTTTTGTTACTTCCCACATAGCTCTAGTTTTTAACTCCTTGTTCTCCTCTATTGTAAAATTCCCACATCTATTTTCCCGTCGTATGCAGGACATGCTAATGATTGGAGGTAAGTGGTAAGGGCAAGTCACCGGATATATCGGTCTATTTATTAGTACTGTTCGGGTATTTTCTCCTCATTCATAAGTTTTTCCGAAACACGTCAAATAAATACGGCTCCTCTGACAGAGAAAAAGGTTGATCATTGGAAATTCTTCGTTTAGTATCCTTCTTCTATCATGACTTGGGACATTTTTTCTCAGCTATCTTCGTCCTCCGTAGCCTGACTCGCACATCCATTACGCATAAAGACAGGACATGCAAATGATCACGCTTGTCGTCCAGGCGGTGATCCGGCGGACAAGTCGACAGCCGACTGCATACCAAACGTGCTCTTCCGAAACACGTCAAATTAATTCCAACACCTGTGCTGCCGGGATTCGTATCTGCCTCATGAATTGCTGGCGGTCTAGGATGGCACTTGTCAGTTAACTATTCTGCATATGCAATGCATGCGTTAACATTGTGACGTGTGCTTATTGAGACATACTGTATAGACGTTCTTGCAAAAATATCTATTTCTTGTGTGTTGTGTAGGTAGAATGGTTTTTCAGATTAGTTGTGCAATTGTTTAGGTACTTAAGAGGAAAGACTGCGATCGCAAGAATTATCGTACCCTACGTTACCGATCACCAGGATTGGTAAAACGAATAGTTCACTCGCTGAGGTAAAGACCACTCTCATCACAGTAGCTGATATTGCTGCTCTTCTGTACTGAAACAAATTTGCTCGAATACGTCTATAAACAACTGGTAATACACAGTGAATGTATGCAGTAGCATACATCCGTCCATCCGTCCGTCCTGCGGTAAGCTCTGTTTATGTAGCAACAATGTTCAGCTGATGGGGGAGATAATCAAACGATGGGGAGTTCGCACACTATGTCCAGTCCACGTCGGGGCTTTGTGAACACAGTGTGGGAAACTACATGTGGTCTGTTTGATGGTAGATGGCCACCAAAACCTAGTGTCTAAACATTAGTCTAATATTTGGGATAGCAAAAACATGCTGGGTTGTGCTGATGCTCATCGGTTTTACGAACTCTATACCATGGTACAGGCATAGATGTGACCTCTACATCTACTTACATTACAACTTACTTATTATTATTACTTAAAATTTTCTTTAACATGTGAGTATTATTATGTCTGATCAAATATGTTTTATACTTTATCTATGACATATTTATACTTACTTATTTATCTTTATCATAGATGGTTTGACAGGAACATAAAACAGTTCGCAATCATCATGTTTATACTTCATAATCATAAGTAACTGTCCTAATATTCAAATGACACACAAGTTTTATAAAACATTAATTGTGCGAGAGGAAATGTAGTCTAGGTGGTGTAGGTACGTGTCTCCTTCAAAATGCATACATTTAAAAATAAACACAAATTTTGCTTTGTTTATAATAAACATTTTACATAATGTAGGCAATTTCTCTGAAGCAATGAAATTCTTACTAGTACATAACGGTTTTGTTTCGTGAACATTTGCGCTTTTTGCCTAGGCTGAACTATGACCACGTTTCCGCAGGCTTTGCAGGTCAAGGAGGGTGTTTCAAACAACCAGTCACGATTCGCTTTATTAAAATAAATTAGAGCAGCTTTCCATTTTTAAAGGGCACTTTTTATAGCTGCTGCTAGGCCTTTGCTTGTAGGCACTTTAAAAGACACAAGGATTAATAAACCACATTATGATAAGCCGTGCGTTGAATCCATTATAAAAAATAGAAATCGTTGGAATTTTTTGGACGACTAAAATTTTCCGCTTGAAACCGTAAAGTTAAAGTATAAATTTTAATCACATGATACAACCACATCACATCTTTGATCCAACAAACTGTCAAAGTACATACCAGAATCTTGAAGAAGACAGATAAAGATATCGTCGTAAAGGTATTTCCCCAGACGTTGAGCAAGTGGCGGGCGAGGGCAGGCAGTGGCACGCGGGCTCGTCTTGTTTGAGGTTCCCAGGCGATAGCCACTATCTCCTCCAAACACCTCCTTATTTGATCCACGCCCGCGACCACTACAAAAAATCTCCTACCTAAATTCATTTTCAACCTTAAGTTTAAACCCAGAAGGACTAGAATATACTTCGTGAGCGGCGAAAGTAAGTTGGCAGAGCGATTAAGGCACAGTCCACACAACACGCGTCGTCTTATCTATAGAAATTTTCAAGTGAAGTCGCGCGTCACTCGCCCGTGTTTGCATATTGACAAGTGTTACAGTTGGAAATCGATAGCTTTGTACCAATTTTGATATGGTGTATTTGTGGGCGACCCTATACAACCAATTCTTATCAACCTATTGCTTCTACAAACTAGTCTATAATCATTTTGGAAAGGTACCTTATGTTTGTCAGAGAAAATATCTGTTGATATACAAATAAAGTAACTTAAGTATAAGCTACAAGATGCTACACAAATTCCAGCGAAATGCGGAATTTTGCACTTGCGGTTGATACCATCAGCATCACAGAAATAGTTGCACCATGCAAAGTTGCTTTAATTACGAGCAGGTGCGAGGCCAGCATCTGCCTTGTGACAAGGCCGCGGATAGGTCGCAAGGCCGGCCCGCCGGTCCCGGTCGCACCGGCCACCGGCCAACCCGCCGGTTGCAGGCCGCAGCCGCAGCCGCAGCACGCGCCTGACCGCACCAGGTTCAAGGACTAGTTTCAGCTGCATACAGGTGCGATGGTTGCATGTTTGCGCTATTTTTGCGCAATACGCTTTTAACTAGGTAATTGGTTAAAAGTAGAACGTTAAGTTCGTTATTTGTAGGTGCTAAAATACAACGTTGAAAACTGCTTACAGTTTACATGTAGGTAATTGCGTTGAGAAACTATTTATAGTTCTTAATAAAAGTACGCGACCGATTCGAATTTCTATAAGAGCTTATGCTGTTTCCAAAGCTTCGTGTCCGAAACGAAATAGTTTCGAGAACGGTTAGACACAGAAATTTCCATAGTCATGCGGCACTGAGGGGCCGGATTTAGATTAGAGCATGCGATTCGCAAGACGAGGGGGGCATGCTAGTGAATCCTCACGGCTAAATGCGGAGACAGCGGCCTTCCGCTCCCTCGTCGCGACGAAGAGTTGCTCTATTTGCTTGAACCCGTCGCGACGCCGCAATCCTTTCAGTTTCATGGATGAAACGCGGATTTACCGCAGAGTTCATTGTCCATCGATCGCTGAATAAGACTTCACGAACATTACTCATCAGCAAGACTACCAATGAAGGTTACAAGCACTGATATTGCATATCCCCAGTAAGAATAACGTTGACTTCCTCGCAGCGATTACGGAAGATGTTCTTTGATCCGCATGTTCAATGTGTCGCCAAGCTAATATTTGCTTTACATAAAGTCTACGAAATCCTATTCCCGTACCTTTGCATTGCATGCATACGAGTCAAGACTTCAGACGAATATTGGGGAGCTACCAAAAAGGAAAACAATGCTTATAATTACGATGTTCCATCCTGTGTGAATAATGTTATTAAACACATAGATCATGTGTTTGATGAGCAAGCCTAGTGCCCTACAGGCGCCCTTCAGACGTTTGTTTATCATGTCGTGATTTTATTGCAGACTGTAGGCCATGGGCGGGTAATAATAAATGTCCGTCTTCTTTGCTTCAAAAATAACCTCTGGACTGAACTGTCAAGTTTCACTGCTCATTTTAGCTACAGTAAGGGACATTTTGTAGGTACTGATGGTGAAATATTTATGCGATTGTATTTGAAGTGAATTGATCTAACAATTTTTAAAACAGTTTGTTCAGTTGTCAGCAGCCATTACGACACGCCACTGCAATTTATAATCCTGTTTTATCAGCCAGGATTCGGTCGTAACAATGGTAGAACAGTCGATAAACTGTCTGCATAGCATGCATGTAGATTTATGAAGCAATCTGTTTTCATGTTTCGCCAATCAAAGCTCGGCTCGGCTTCTGTAATCGTAATGTCATTGGTTGATGGGTGCTCTGCGCTAGCGTGCGACACGCCACCATGCGCCAGGAATTAGGGCCTGGACACTGGTTAACAGATACGATTTCTCTTAGAGCACTGATGAAGACCATTGAAGCAGCCAGCATTCCAAACGAGACAGTGACTACCCCTCTCACAGCTAAATGAACATTAACGACCTAATAACACAAGCAATCCCCAGTGAATACATATCCCGGGGGCAGTCCGTGATAAATCGTATCTGTTAACCAGTGTCCAGGCCCTAATTCCTGGCGCATGGTGGCGTGTCGCACGCTAGCGCAGAGCACCCATCAACCAATGACATTACGATTACAGAAGCCGAGCCGAGCTTTGATTGGCGAAACATGAAAACAGATTGCTTCATAAATCTACATGCATGCTATGCAGACAGTTTATCGACTGTTCTACCATTGTTACGACCGAATCCTGGCTGATAAAACAGGATTATAAATTGCAGTGGCGTGTCGTAATGGCTGCTGACAACTGAACAAACTGTTTTAAAAATTGTTAGATCAATTCACTTCAAATACAATCGCATAAATATTTCACCATCAGTACCTACAAAATGTCCCTTACTGTAGCTAAAATGAGCAGTGAAACTTGACAGTTCAGTCCAGAGGTTATTTTTGAAGCAAAGAAGACGGACATTTATTATTACCCGCCCATGGCCTACAGTCTGCAATAAAATCACGACATGATAAACAAACGTCTGAAGGGCGCCTGTAGGGCACTAGGCTTGCTCATCAAACACATGATCTATGTGTTTAATAACATTATTCACACAGGATGGAACATCGTAATTATAAGCATTGTTTTCCTTTTTGGTAGCTCCCCAATATTCGTCTGAAGTCTTGACTCGTATGCATGCAATGCAAAGGTACGGGAATAGGATTTCGTAGACTTTATGTAAAGCAAATATTAGCTTGGCGACACATTGAACATGCGGATCAAAGAACATCTTCCGTAATCGCTGCGAGGAAGTCAACGTTATTCTTACTGGGGATATGCAATATCAGTGCTTGTAACCTTCATTGGTAGTCTTGCTGATGAGTAATGTTCGTGAAGTCTTATTCAGCGATCGATGGACAATGAACTCTGCGGTAAATCCGCGTTTCATCCATGAAACTGAAAGGATTGCGGCGTCGCGACGGGTTCAAGCAAATAGAGCAACTCTTCGTCGCGACGAGGGAGCGGAAGGCCGCTGTCTCCGCATTTAGCCGTGAGGATTCACTAGCATGCCCCCCTCGTCTTGCGAATCGCATGCTCTAATCTAAATCCGGCCCCTCAGTGCCGCATGACTATGGAAATTTCTGTGTCTAACCGTTCTCGAAACTATTTCGTTTCGGACACGAAGCTTTGGAAACAGCATAAGCTCTTATAGAAATTCGAATCGGTCGCGTACTTTTATTAAGAACTATAAATAGTTTCTCAACGCAATTACCTACATGTAAACTGTAAGCAGTTTTCAACGTTGTATTTTAGCACCTACAAATAACGAACTTAACGTTCTACTTTTAACCAATTACCTAGTTAAAAGCGTATTGCGCAAAAATAGCGCAAACATGCAACCATCGCACCTGTATGCAGCTGAAACTAGTCCTTGAACCTGGTGCGGTCAGGCGCGTGCTGCGGCTGCGGCTGCGGCCTGCAACCGGCGGGTTGGCCGGTGGCCGGTGCGACCGGGACCGGCGGGCCGGCCTTGCGACCTATCCGCGGCCTTGTCACAAGGCAGATGCTGGCCTCGCACCTGCTCGTAATTAAAGCAACTTTGCATGGTGCAACTATTTCTGTGATGCTGATGGTATCAACCGCAAGTGCAAAATTCCGCATTTCGCTGGAATTTGTGTAGCATCTTGTAGCTTATACTTAAGTTACTTTATTTGTATATCAACAGATATTTTCTCTGACAAACATAAGGTACCTTTCCAAAATGATTATAGACTAGTTTGTAGAAGCAATAGGTTGATAAGAATTGGTTGTATAGGGTCGCCCACAAATACACCATATCAAAATTGGTACAAAGCTATCGATTTCCAACTGTAACACTTGTCAATATGCAAACACGGGCGAGTGACGCGCGACTTCACTTGAAAATTTCTATAGATAAGACGACGCGTGTTGTGTGGACTGTGCCTTAATCGCTCTGCCAACTTACTTTCGCCGCTCACGAAGTATATTCTAGTCCTTCTGGGTTTAAACTTAAGGTTGAAAATGAATTTAGGTAGGAGATTTTTTGTAGTGGTCGCGGGCGTGGATCAAATAAGGAGGTGTTTGGAGGAGATAGTGGCTATCGCCTGGGAACCTCAAACAAGACGAGCCCGCGTGCCACTGCCTGCCCTCGCCCGCCACTTGCTCAACGTCTGGGGAAATACCTTTACGACGATATCTTTATCTGTCTTCTTCAAGATTCTGGTATGTACTTTGACAGTTTGTTGGATCAAAGATGTGATGTGGTTGTATCATGTGATTAAAATTTATACTTTAACTTTACGGTTTCAAGCGGAAAATTTTAGTCGTCCAAAAAATTCCAACGATTTCTATTTTTTATAATGGATTCAACGCACGGCTTATCATAATGTGGTTTATTAATCCTTGTGTCTTTTAAAA